>JAFFZR010027475.1:0-40373 GCA_018397195.1 Lethrus apterus | reverse complement strand
CTCTTCTTACGGTCCAGTTCTCTTCTTACGGTCCAGTTCTCTTCTTACAGGTGAATCCTATTCTTTCGAGTGGAAGGTCCTCTTCTTTGGGGAAGTCCTCTTCTTTCGAGGTGGGGGATGTCTATCTCCGCACGGCTTTTCTGTTAGCAGTTCTCTTCTTTCCAGTCGGTCCTCTTCTTTCAATTGAGTCTTCTTCACTCTACTATGGGACCATGTCCTTGTCTTCTTTTCCATGCCATTTTCTTCCACTCCATTAGTCATTTTTAGGTTCAGTCTTCAGAATGACGATTTCCTTCTCTCGGGCAGGTCCATTTCGTCGAAGCAACGATCTATCCATTCTGGTTGATTTTGCCTGTTTCAGAACTACAAACCTGCCTCGTTCCTTTCACAAATCCCATTTTCCGACCCAATTCTCTTCTTTCAAACCCTCTTCAGAGCAGCTGGTCCTCTTCCTTCCAGTCAGCCGATCCTCTTCAATGCTGCTAAAATCTTCTTTTTTTCCAATCGATCTTCTTCAGACTACCAAACCTTTCTTTCGTGTTAATGCTCTTCTAAAAAGTCAGGGTATGTACGTATTGATAAGCATAAAAAGTATCAAATATCTACGGAATCCGTTTATTTTAGTTCAAAATATCCCGTATTTCTTGATCCAACACCGAACTCAATGAGGGCAATTTTTTTTCTGTTAATCATCTAGTAGAGCCACGATCCACCATCTTCTTTTGGGACGGTCTTCTTCGACGTCTGTCCTGTTTTGCAGAGTCGCTGTTCTTTTTATTTTTGTTAGTCTTCTTTAACAATCCGCCTTTGAAAAAATATTCTTCAAGGTTATAATCTCCTTTCGAATTGATCATTTAATTTCCAATTCAATTTGGAGGTAAATAATTTACTGGACGAATACATAAATCCTACTCGGAACAATGAGTCTTCTTTCTTTCGCAAACATACTGATATGGGGTACAAATCCTTCAGTTCTGTTATGTTCCGAGCTTAGAAGACTTCTTCTTTCAAATTTTTCTGTAGATCTATAAGTTCTTTTCCTTTGGGCCGATTTTCCTCAAAACCTAGTCCTTTTCTGCGTCGATTTTCCACCAAACCACAAATCTTCTTCTGCGTAGATCTTCTCCCGAGCGTCAGTCCTCTTCCGAGTTAATCTTCTCCCAAGCCACGAATCCTCTTCTGTGTTGATCTTCTCCAGAGTCACGATCCTCTTCTGCGTTGATCTTCTCCCAAGCCACAAAATCCTCTTCTGCGTTGATCTTCTCCCAAGCCACAAAATCCTCTTCTGCGTTGATCTTCTCTGGAGTCACAATCCTCTTCTGCGTTGATTTTCTCCCAAGCCACAAATCCTCTTCTGCGTTGATTTTCCCCGAGTCGCCACCTTTTCTTTTTGGATCCATCTTCACGTCCACAATCTTTTTTTCATCCACGTTAGATTAGTATTTTTAATGATTTCCTTTCTTAAGAGCAAAGATCTATATCTTATGAATCCATCCTTTTCATCGCTGAGAATTACTCACTCTTTTATGATTAATCCTTTGTGATGTAATTATATACTTTTCCTTTTCAATTCAAACAATTTTTCTATTTTCCATAGGTTATCAATTTATTTTGTTGCACATGTCGTTTAGCTTGTGGTTTTCTTCTTCAAAATCATCGAACCTATGGTCCAAAATAACGACCATCCAAAACTTCAAAATTATGCACTTTATCAAAGTATTTTGCCATTTCTCTAAAACCATTAGTTCTTCCATCAGCAATCACGTCATATGAATTGGTTTTCTTGAAGTTCTTGAACTTCGTAAGAACATTATAAATCACACATTCAATAGAAATTGTTTTCATCGATTGATCTAAAAATTAAAACGTTTTATCATTTTAACCTTTTTTAAATAATGTCTATTACATATTCCAAGGCTTCCTATTCAAGACATCCTTACGAAGGAAAACATTTCATTTCATAATTTCTCAGCCTTGCTTATAAACTTGCATTTAAAAATTATATTTATCAAATGTTTCCGATTTCTTGTAAATTTATTGATTACCATACTCTTATAAATTATTTTATTATTGCTTCATAATGCTGTTAAATTTCATCCGATAAATTTTGCATGAATATATTCGTAAAACCTGTAGATTTAATTTTAATTAAACATACTTACATTGTTCCCCTGTAAAAAAAGATATCTATCTGTAAGGAGATACATAAAGTATTTAACGTATTTTAGATTATACTTTAGATTGTTCTTGCCATACAAAGTAATGCCCTTAAAATTACAAAACAAATTATACTACTACACCAAAATATTATAAAAATAAAACACGACGTGAATATTCTTCTGAAATGAAGAGAAAAGTGTTGGATAGTAATGGTCGTTCAGAGGAGCCATATAATCCTGTAACAAACTGTTTAGTTGCCACAAAAAGAAGAACACCGAAGATGAAATAAAATTATATAACACATCAACTTGACAAGGCAAATCTGAAACAACACATTATACCACGAAAAAACTTTACCAAATATTTATTTAAACATTTAAATTTTTAATTCTGTGTAGCCATTTCCGACGTAAAACTATTATTTATATATGAGATTATGAGCAGATTTTCATTCTGAAACAAACATTGTTTTTGCCACATACGGTGGCACCTAACCACCTAAGCTAAAGAATAACCACAAATTTGAAAAAAAATATCTTACACCTTACAGGATTTCAAAATTTGCGTGGTGCACCTTGGTTACATAGCACAAAAATACTTTAAAAGTAGAACATGGCTTGAATATTTATCTAAAGCAAAGCAAATCATATTGTTGGATGTAATGGTAATCCAAAAGGAGCCATGCACCAATCCTACAACAAAATGCTTATCTGCCACTTAAGGCAGAAAAATATTCTCTTGAAATACTTGCCAAACATGACCAGCAGTAATTGGGGGGAAAAATGAAGAAGAGGCAAAATCTGCAGGTGGATCATCTAAAGCAAACACTTCTGCAACAACAAATACTATTTCTACCACATATGGCGATACTAAACCCAAATGTGTGTAATCGCGATTGGAAAAATCGTACAAACAAGAATTTTAAAATTTACCTTTGTTACATGGGACAAAAACATTTTACAAGTGTACGGCTCTAAAACAAAGAGAGAAACAAATTGTTAGATTGTAACCCGGTCCATAGGAGCCATACGCCATACACCAACCCTGTAACATAATTCTTATCTGCCACATAAGGTGGCATATATCTAAGCACACTTGAAATACTTGCCAAAATGACTAGATTCAATTACTCAAAAAGAAGAAGCATGATCTAAAACATGAAAACCTAATATTATGCCACATAAAGTGGCGCCCTGTGAAATTCATTCTCACCAACATATTTAAAAAATATTTATACAAATAAAAAATTATAAATTGCAGAGCTATTTACATACTTGCAATTCTAAAATATCCATCTCAAATAATAACGGACCTTTTCCTATATTAAAAAATAGATACATACATACAAATTCCATCTAAAATAATAAATCTGTATTCAAAATAAATTTTGATAAGAAGAAAAGTTTCTTTTACTTTACCCAATCGTGCTGAACCCTTAAGGGATGTTGATTTATATTCTGCAACAATAAAGAAAGTTTTTTTTGCCACATAAGGTGACACCCTAAGCATAATTGCTAAATTAGAAACTGTAAAAAAAAGTATCTTACAATTTCAATGATTCAGTGCACCTTAGCTAAGCATATAACAAAAAAGTATGGCAGTAAATATCTTGAACATCTAAAACAAATCAAAATTTTTGGATTGTGTAGACGAGAAGCTTAAAGCATCAAATCCTGTAACAAAATAATTATCTGCCACAAAATGTGGCACAAATATATAGACATGAAATACTTGCCAAACATTGAAATAATGCCTATTAGGTAAAGAAAAAGAATGTATAAGGAAGCAAAATCTACATGATGCACCATCTAAAACAAGAAAGCCTACATTATGCCACTTAATGTGGCGCACTATGTATCGATGATTCATATTTAAAGATGTGTACAACATTTAAATCAAGAGGCAACCAACTGCTTATGGAAAATTGTGATACGTAGCTTGCATCAGGAAAAAAACTACAAATCCATCTGAAACAACACATTATGCCACAAAAAAACATGCCAAACATTAAATTTGCATTCAACATCAAAACGGTGCTATTTTAGTTGTAAAATTAGTTTTACTTAAACTTTCTGTTTAACATTATTTGGCGACTGTAGTTTTTAGATTCTGCAAAATAAATGTTGTTTTTGCTATAAGCTGGCACCTTACATATCTAGATATACTGTTAAAAAAATTGGCAATTGTAAAATAAATCTCACAGGGTTAGGAGAAAAAAGTAGATTAGTTTTGAACACTTATCTGAACAAACATGGCGGGATCATCCGTAGTCCAGTAGAACTTGTACAGAAACTGTAACAAAATATTTATTTGCCACTTAAGGTGGCATACCTATATAGACAAAGTACTTGCCACACTCGATAAATAAAATAGGCAGTAGAGATGGGAAAAATAATTAACAGCAAGCGAAATTACATGTGACACCATCTAAAACATGAAAACTAATATTACGCCACTTAATGTGGCAGACTGTAAATCTCCACCCTCATGATGGAAATTCAAATGTGAACTAGCGCGTTGCTATGAGAATTATGCAAATAGATAAATGCACCTATATCCCATGAATATGTATAAAATACATCTGAAAGAATAATAGATATTTGCCACAATAATAGTTACCGTTGTACTCTTGAAATACAGTTTGGTGAATTGATCAGAATAAGATTTCCTACGATAAATATTTGAGACAAAGAGAAAATACCAAGACAGGTAGCTCCGACTAACCTATAACAAACAATTATTTCGCCATATAAGGCAGCATTCCTAAAATACTCGTCAAGTCTTACAGAAAAATAAATACATACAGGTTTTTAATAAAAACGTTACTAATATAAGACCCAAGACTTCTGAAAAACAATTAGCCCTTAAGGTAACAGAAAATGTAATACTTATCAGTCCGTTATTTTAAAAACGTCCAAATAATTCATTATGCCTACAAATTTTATCATTAACTGCACTATCAAATCTTTGTTCAACTATAGGCGGCATCATAACTATTATTTTCATATTTTTCGACACTCAAAAATGGAGAATCATAAATATTTCACAAACGTCCGAGACTGAGAAGAACTATCTTCTTTGTAAATTATATAGAAATTCCTATAATGGAAAAATAATAAATTACCTCTCCATTCCAAATTAATGAAACCTACAATACCCAATCCCTGGTTTTTCAGTATGGATCCTAACCATCAGCCTGCATCAAATCCTTGGCCCTCTTCATATTGGTTTCGAGCACCTCACCATCAGACAGATTTCTTTTCATAGTGGCATCAAACTCTTCTCCATAACAGCATCAGAGGTATTCCTAGTAACATCGGCATCAGACTTCTCTACGTAACAGCAACGGATGTATTCCTGTTCATATCGGCATCGGACTTCTCTTCATGTCGGCCTTGATCTCCTTTTCATAACGGCCCGGACTTTTCTCTTTTTCATACCTGCTTCTATCTGCATCAGGTTCCATTTCACGTCTGCTTCGGTCTCCTTTTCACAACAGCACCGGACTCTTCACTTCTTCATATCTGCATCGAGTTCCTCTTCACGTCTGCCTCGGTCTCCATTTCTTAACAGCATCGGACACTTCTCTTCTTCATCTCGGCCCCGATTTCCTTTTCATGTCGAGCCTTGGTCTCCTCCTCTTCCAAAACGGCATTGGAGTCTTCGCTTCTTCATAACTGCTTGACCAGTCTCGGTTTCATCTTCTTCCAAAACGACATCGGACACTTCGTTCTTCTTATTTGCTTCACTCTCCTCTATCTGCATTGGATTCCTCTTCACATCTGCATCGGACTCTCTTCTTCGTTCTCCTCTTCATACCAAGATTGGACGGATTCCTCTTCAAATCAGCATCAAATTCTTCTCCATAACGGCTTCTTTTCTTCATATCGACTTTAGTTTCCCTCTTCAAATCGGTATCTTCTCCATAACGTCGTCGTACGTACACCATTTCACATCTGCATCGGACACATCTTGATATCTGCATCGACACCACTTCATATCGGACGGATTCCTGTTCACATTGCCATCAAATTTTTCTCCATAACGGCAGCAGCTTCTTTTCTTCATATCGACTTTAGTTACCCTCTTCACATTGGTATCTTCTCCATAACGGCATCGTACGTACATCTCTTCACACCTGCATCAGACACCTCTTCTCATCTGCATCAGACACCTCTTCACATCTGCAACGGACACCACTTCATATCGGACGCATTCCTCTTCACATCGCCATCAAATTCTTCTCCGTAATGACATCAGCTTCTTTTCTTCATATCGACTTTAGTTTCCCTCTTCACATTGGTATCTTCTCCACAACGGCATCGTATAGACACCTCTTCACACCTGCATCGGACACCTCTTCACACCTGCATCGGACACCTCTTCACACCTGCATCGGACACCTCTTCACACCTGCATCGGACACCTCTTCATATCAGCATCAGATATACCTCTTCACATCTGCTTCGGTCTCCTCCCCTTCATGCTGGCCTTCCTTTCGGTCAATCACATCCAGCTGGGGTCTTATAGGTGAATATCCTCTTTGAACATCCATTTCTACAGACACAACTACGGAATATCTTCCCCATAATGTCGGCGCCGATTCGCGGCAACATCGGGATTGCGACTCCAATTTTCCTTCGTTATCAGGGTCGGAGTTGGACTGACAATTTTATATTATGGTTGGATTTGGACACCACTTCATATTGAACTCAGGGTTGACCTCAACAAAAATTGGTGGAAAGCTTAAGAGGCCTTGTGGAATGAACTCGCACTTTTCTATGCGCAACTAACTGATCTAAAATGAACCTAATTCTAAGCCACATTACCTCTACAATTAAATTCGAATAGTGTTCTTTTCTCTCAGTTTAAATTAAAAATCTTGTATGTCCAGGAGGAGTCGATAATCAAATCAGTAACCTTTTAAATCAGTCGATATCCGCCATCTGACAAAATCTTACAATTTGTTGAAATTTTCGTCAGACCCTCTTCAACTCAAAGCGTTTTACTATGAATAAATATGCTTTACTCTAATGAAATCGGTATCCCAGTGTGGCTGCATTATGTCATAAATTTAAAGACTTCCTGAAACAATGTAACAAAATACCACCACCACCACCCTTTGTGCGACTACATCTCAGTACTCCAAAATTCCTTCATTCCTTTGCACCTTTCGGAAAGAATACCGATTGCGTCTCTTTCCAAATATGCTATTTTTCTCCAATGTTATCATATAATTTGCGTCTACCTTTATAATCCTCTTCACAATTATTCAACAAATATTTTCAAAAGATTGCAAAAACCAAGCATGTTTAAATAAAATTTGAATTATTATTACACTTTATGTTCTATTGCATTTGCGTCATAGACCTATCCTCATTTACATATTGTCAAAGTTAAAACCTAAAGAAATAACCTAGACAGTAAATACAACAACTTACAAACTTGACTTACTAATTTGCGTTTTGGGTCCTTCCACCACGGTAAAGAATTTACATTGAAAATCTTCATTGCAATTTATTTTTAATTTAAGTTCTACATTAATTTTCAACTAACTCGTCAATTTGATTTACTGCATATTTAAATTCCAGTTTGAATTACTAACCTTCTGGAACAAACGAATCCAAAGTGGCACTCACCTTTACTTGTGTAATGCACCTCATTTATTTTGTATTATATTAAGTGTAGTGATCTTCCTTAATTTGAGACCTTGATGTTGGTTTCTTGCGGTTTATATGGACGTATATTACAAAAAAAAAAAGAATGTTTGTTTACTGAATTGAAGGCAAAGAAAATTGTTAGGCTCGACTATATTTAAGTTTCCATCAATGAAAAAAATGAATCTGACTGTTCATATTGAAGTCCTCGGTGATAAAAAGATTTGTATTCATACTTTGCTTCATGCAGACTTTCCTAGAAAAGATTTAAAGTTCTCTCCACATAAGGTGGTAATCTTAAGTGTATAAATTGAGTGCTCACAAAAATGATTATCTCATTTTAACTCTTCAAATAATGTATTATTCCATTACACTAAAACATGTAGAGATCTTGATCCCACAGCTTTTTCCTTTTGGTTACTAAAGCAGTGCAACTTTCAAATTTTGTTTACAGCCGTGGAAACATTTGTAATTCAGCAACGTGTCATCAAACAGAAGACAATAGGAGGGGGGCATCAGCAAATTTATATAAATTCACATACATATCATATGCAAGAATTAGATTCATGCAAGCCTAATTATAGTGAAGCAATTCTGTGCTAAAACAAGTACATAGAACAAAAGCTGTTCAAACCATATATAATCGGCTTCTTCTTTTCACTTTAAATACCTGTCGTAATAAAATTGTATGCCCAGTGTATTTCTGTATACCAACTTTGAAAATGTACGTACGATTGTATAATGAATGTTTAAAGATTCCATACAAGACTATTTTGAATTAAATCAAGATCGTAGCGGTAAAATTTCATGTTTAGATTAATATTTTTTAGATTGAACTTCATATTTGTAAACGACATTTCCATTTCAAATAAAAATTCTCTTTCCGATGACTTATCAACTGCTAGCTAAAATAATCATTTTACTTACATGAACCCACCCCCGTTAAGTCAATGTTTCAATAAATCATGCATAAATCTTCTACCGTAATAGTTTCTTTAAACTGAAATTATGCAACATGTACTTTCATCACAAAAAGACATAATGAACTATCTTTCAGGCAGATAACAGTCATTTCACAAATAACAAAGCTCAAAATGTTACTTGTTAAATGTATGCAATCTTATATTTGGAAACAAAAATGTTTTAAAAACCTGTTTACGTCAGCAGTAACAGCTTCTGCAGTTATGCACCATACATGTCCCCTTTTCGTAATGGAATGAATGGAACTTGGTTACACAGCATCGGATTTACTTTCCAAATACTTTCAGACTTAACCTACAGGAATAAATTAGCGCAAACTACGTATCTTACTTTCAATGTGCATGAGCGGAATGTACTTCATTTGTTTCAGTTGGGTTAACCTTCGTTATGTTGCAACATTTTCTACGATTCCTCTTTCAAATTTGTTTTGAATCCTTCACGAGACACCTTTTAATGATCGATGCTTATTTCATGTTAATTTTCAGTTTTTCCTATGAACAGTCATTTAACGCAACGAAATGCCAAAACTGGCATTTAAGAGATGCATGCAAAACACACAGGGCTGCAATTACATATACCTTCGTACAGATCACAACATAAATATTAACAAAGCTTCCAATTTTTGGATATTTGTGTAATTATATACCACGACTTTCCTCATTAGCCTTAATTTCCACGTTTATGATGCCTTATGATCAAATAGTGGGGATTGGGCCACGATCGACAGCTTGTATACTGCCAACCTAAGAGAAAATTTCTCGTCTAATACAAAAATAAGGCACATGTCGTATTTTAACAATCATTAAACACATGAGCTCAAATCATTTAATGATTGTCAAAATCGAAAAATAAAGATACATGTTACCGCCTTTTAAAGTTGTTACTGCTCAAATAACCGCTCCTTGTAGTCTACTTTCCGCTCAACCAAAATCAATTTTGATGTGCTGGGCATCCACATGAAACTTACTCAGGTGGCAGCGGAACTCGTAGAAATCGACGATTCTCATGGTGCATACATAAACTTTACGAATGGAGTATAGCAAGCACTCAGCAGCAGAGAGAATACTTCTTGCTTACATGTAAATGCAAATCAATTAGTAGTGAAGGAATAAAGTGTAATAAAAATTTTAAGTATGCTATAAAATTTATTAGGTTAATTTTATTTACAAAATTATCATCTAACTGGAACTTAACGATTGGAAAAAAATTGTATTTACTTAATTTGTACAAATGACTTAGAAATGAGTTATACGATACATTTACAAACCAAACGGATGAATCCACAAAGAGGTCAACGATGCCCCCCTAGTCAGTAGTCCACAATTGGTACTGTAATAGAAAAAACTACATAATATCACAGAACAAATATTTGTCGAACAGCCATTTTCATAAAATTAATATAAAATCAATGTCATCTTTGAGAAGGAACTTTGACTTGGTTAATTTTCGTTAAAAAACTATCTAAACTATCCAGGTCTTCGCACGTTCGGTTGTCCCAGGAGGGCGTCGCCGGAGCAGTTTCTTTCGACGTGATCCACGTGGTCCTCAGCGATTGCCACCTCTGTTTGCGTAGCTGTTGCTTTGAACGTAATTCGTGTTCAGCTCGTGCAAGCGCGTTAGTCAAAACTGCCTCGACCAAAAGATTCTTTCGTCTTTGACGTTTAAAATTTAATTTCTTTACTTTTACTTTATATATCCAACTTGCCAATTCGGCAGTCTTATAACTGCTATCTCTGTTATCATTTAGGACAACGCCCATTATATTATCAAAAAAATCCTCCGATATGCCAGAAATTCTTCCAACAAAATAAATTAATAACACACCTGATTAATAAGCGGCGATTATTTCACGGAGTCGACGGGCGTGGAATCTTCCAGAACAGGATCAAACACAGTAGCAGCTCAACACAACGTCACAGAAAATGGAATGACGCGCAGGGACGTGCCTTGCTCTTTTATACCGCTATCTAGTCACGAAAATGTGTTACTACGCGCAAATCACGAAAAGCAGTCCCACATAAAATGCAATTTATTTCCGTGATCAATGTACATTTTGCGATGAAATTTATATTTTCGCAAGCTGTTGAATTGGCAGTTAATTTACGTCGAATTTTGTTTAAAATTGTGATTGTTTTGCAAATTAAATAAAATTACGGTAAAAATTTCCGGCGTAGGATTCTTGATCAGGGACGACCTCTTGTGTAGATACGTCACGTTTGCAACGAACGCCGTTTATTCAACCTATGTGCCATAAAAGATTCGTTAATTGCGTTTTAACTATTTGACATTTTATGCCTTTAATTGTTCTGCAATGCATGTCATGTCATTAATATACAATAACAAAAATTGTGTTTCGCATAAAATTTTAAAAAAATTTCGATTTTGACAGACTTTTCATCGTTTTTTTTAAATTTGATTAACTTTGGTGGAATTAAATTTTGTTATGTGGATTATGATCAATATTTCTAGGGAAATGGGGTATGACTGGGATGAATATTATTCATACATGCTTCAGATAACAATGTTTAACTGTTGTGTATTTATTGTATTTATTTTGTGGTTTATATGAAATATGTGAATATTAAACAAATTGGGGAAATATCAAAGATCGGCCATTTTGTCAAACATAAATCAATACGTTAAATGGGTCGTTCTCATTATGTAGAGTCGTATTTAGAAAGCGATTTCCTCAAAAACCGGAAGCGAAAATGCAACTAATTTTACATCAAATAATAAACCTGCATAAGTGCATCATACGTTGTAAATTTTGGCTAAATTGGTTAATAAATGAGGTCAAAAATGGGATAAACCTTACGTGTGATACACTGAAATGTTGGGATAAAATGATTAGGTTTTAATAATTATAATTGTTTAAAAGCGGTTTTATACAAAAAACATAACTTATAAATAAAATACGACCATCTAAAAATTTATTACAATGGGAAATGGAGGATGTTAAGAGAATGGAGGTTGAGATATAGTAAAGTTCATTTATTATTTTTATGTATCTATTATCATACCTAAGCGTTTAGTCAAAACAATGTTGACATGTAATAAATAGGACACAGGAAATAAATAATAATAATAAATTAAGCAAAACAAAAACAATCTTTTTATAACTTTTATTTTAAATGTTTTTAAATTTTATATTTAAAGATAACAACTTATACATATACACATCAATAAAATAACATCTGCTTGGGTATCATATCAATGGGCAGCTTGATCGATGATCGCTTTCTGAAAAAGAAAAAAACGATAAAACACGATTTTTTCAAATAAATAAATAAAACTTACACAATAAATATTTTTTAGTATTTTTATTTGAAAATTGTATTTAAATTTAAAAAAAAATCTTTTAGGAAAGTTAAATACAAACAAATTATGTAGACACTGTTAAGAGCACTAACAAAGGAGAGCAGATGTTGTAACGGAAATATACCTTGACTGGGGTCAAAGCGTGGGTAATTTGCAGCCCTAAACTTCTCAAAAGGACAACAGGCGTAAATTCAGTGGTATATAATCGATGCAAACCATCGAGGGCCATCATGGTAGGTACGTTGTGTCTTTGTCTTTCGGTCTCGTACTGTTTTAAATCGATCAAACTACCTGAGAAAATTTGCAAGTAATTAGTTGTTCCCCGAATTTTGTGATATTCAAGAAAACAAAATTTAAAATTATACAGTTACATACCTAGTTTTCGACCAGAGTAGATTGCTTCGCCCAAAATATCATTTAAACAGGTAACGTCTCCGAATCCTAAATTTACCCCTTGGCCGCCGAGTGGATGTACCCGATGAGCGGCGTCCCTAAAAATCAATATAAAAAACGTTTACAGTAAACAACTTAAAAAAAAATGAAGTACAAAATTTGCCTTTTTTGTTAAAAATGTGTTTTCTTTTGATCAAAAAATAAGTTTCGAAATTGTCTGTCTTTTTTCTTCTAAAAAATGGTGGTTATGATTTTCTATCAATAAATAAAAAACAGTTGAAAAAATAGAGAAAATTGGTAACAAAAACTTTTAAATTTTTAAAACTAATAACATTTTTTTATCAAAAACTGCATTTTTGTTTTTATCCCCATTTAGGGAAGGTTATGGGTGGTTATTTTACCAACAAGAAGTTTAAGTTGTAAACATAAATTTGAACGAAATTGCTATTTTGAACCTGTTTTAGCATTAGACTTCCAGTCGTCAAAAAATGAGGTTATTGAAAAAAAAATGCTTTTGAGTTTAGTCTAAATTTTATAAAAATAACGTTGCAATTTTCGTTTTCAATTGTGTTGATTCAAATATACTTTTAAAACGTTTTACGTTTGGAACGAAAGGAAATTCAATATTTGTTGGAATATGTTAGACCATATCACCAGTCATCAGAAGTTTTAGAACTTTTTCAAATAAAGAAGAAAAAACTCGCAAACTGGCTAAAAGCCAAAGGGACGAGATTACATAAAACACCCTCAGAAATTACACTTTCTTACCCAACAAGAGCGACACTTTTACCAACGTAATTGGAAGCATGACCGAATCCAAGCGGAAAAGCCGCACGACTTCCTTCTTCTATACCAACGATACACGGCGGCAATTGCCTGACAACGTTCGAAGGACAATTCAACGACGTCAACAAACTATCAAAGATCTTCTTCGCTTCGTTTACAATACCACTGCGTTCGTACACTTTCCACTGAAAAGACAACATTTCGGTTTCTGATCGTTCGACTATTCGAACGTACCAAAGCGGCGTTCAGTTCGTCGATAAATTGATCTTCGGGAAGTTTCAGTAATCGTTTGGCGTTCTCCGGACTATTGGACCAGACCAATGAACTCGTCGTGGAATTAAGAGGAAGTATAGCTACAGGACCGGTTGGAAGAAATCGCTGCCAGGCTATTATATTTTCGTCAGTTTGCTAAAAGAAGAAATTTCTTACTTTTTTGCAGAAGAAAAGAAGAAATTTTGTATTGGAAGATTTTCAATTACCTGTGAAAGCTTCAATGTTGCGACCAATCCCATTGCATCGTAATTCCATGATAGATACTGCACGCCCATGGCTTCGCGAACTTGGGATTTTGCACCATCACATCCTAGCTGCAAGCATTTTTATTTTTTTTTTAATGTATACATTAATTAAAACTGATGCTGTACTGGAAACCAAAGTTGGTAGTTTATTTTTTCAAATAAAGTTTTACATCCAACAATGTAAATTATACAAATTTTATAAATAGACTTCGCACCTGGTTTTTGAAGGTAGGAACTTAGTTCGAGTTGAAAATTTTCGAAAGAAACATCATCCACAAAGTTACAATTTTACAAGTGGAATTGGTTGGTTTAAATGATCTAATTTGTAAGTATTTTTTTGTGCATATTAATAACACAAGTTAATGAAGATCTATTAACTGAATAACATGTAATGGTATCGTTTCCCTTACTTTGTTTAAATAGCAACAAATTAGATTTCAGTAAGTGACGTCAATTAAATCTGTGTCAACGTTTTTCGCGATATAACGCCAGAATGAAACAAGGTAATTTCTATTCTTAGATATCCGGTATTGTATTTCGCTCCCCAATCCACTCCTCGAGTTTGTTTTAACAAGTGCGAAATTTCAAACAAATTTTAGCCCAAAAATGTTGAAATAACAAACAAATGCAACGTTCTCATTTCGCTGCATTTGAAAATTTACCAATTGGTATTAAAGCATTATTCATTGATAATCGAAAATATTAAACGTGTTTTTTTTTTTTTTTTTAATTAACAGCCTAAAGTAAAACAATTTGATGAAACAAAATGCGTAAAATTTTGTACTTCCACCTAATAGAAACTTCGCTTGAAAAATTTTCAGTCAGAAACATGTCTGCATGCATCACATCCGATGAAAGTTCGCTGTGGAATGAAACAACAAATGAAAATCACAAACCCTCGGCTGACAGCAAAAATTCGAACATAAAACTCGACTCCAAACAAAAGAACAAAGATGGACAGAAGATATGGGACGAAAAACAAATATCGACGGATTTACGCGTAAGTCTACGACATAATTATATATGCAAACACAGTGTGTTACAGATCCTGCAGTTGAATATTTAAGGTATTTCGTTGCTTTTATTAATAGTTATCAAACATTTGATATAATCAAGGCATTTCCAACGGAATGCCTCAAGGAAATATCTTGGGTCCCATACTGTACGTACTGTACATACATGAATAAAACACCAAATTAACTACGTGACATGAATGTGAAACGTTACAAGTTTAGCGCCCAACGTGGGGCGAAGATACCTACAGATTTACAAAATCCATGTGAGAAAAAATAAGCGTAATAATTTTCATCATATCCTTGTGATGGATAAGGACAAAGTCTACAGATGACATTTGTAATATTTCCAAATATAACGCAAACCTATCCCGAATAGATAAAATCAAATACCTAGGAAATTATGAATTGCAACTTGCCTCTTTACGATGTTCATCTTAACGAACTAGCAAATAAATTGATGGACGAAACTGCGAATTAGAAAGATTGTAAATAACCTCAGAATTAAGAAAACAAGGAAATTTTCATATTTTTGAAAAAACATAACCTCAACAAGAATTTTAACAAAATACGACAATAAAATTTATACTTAAAGACCTGTAACATAATTTTTGATGACATTAACACCTGCACACACATACAGATCATCCGTGGTATTATTGTTACACATTGCAGAAACTGCCGGAAGCCGATACAATATTCGACCTGGTCCAAACCGAACTTTCTCAAAAAACCCAAAACTGCAACAAGAATACCGGTCTGCTCATCAGCGCTTGGATGGGAAACGCACAATCTTTGCGAACGTTCCTCGAAAACGGCGCTTCGGTGGAAACGTGCGATTCGTGCGGAAGGTGCGTGGCAAACTCGCGTCGAACGTGCTTGAATTTATCATTTTAGAACACCTCTTCACATCGCTTCGTGTTCGGGCGCCGCCGAATGCGTCGAAATTCTTCTGAAATTCGAAGCGTCCGTCAAAACTCTGGATCGATTTTGTGAAGTTTCGCCGTTGCATTGCGCCGCCAGTTACGGTCACGTTGACTGTTTGAAATTACTGATGGAATATGGGGCCGACGTCAACGATGCCGATGGTCTGGCGTGCAAGAGCCCTTTGTATTACGCCGTTCGAGGTAAAGCTCTTGAATGCGTTAGGGAACTGCTTGAGGCTGGAGCAACACCAAATACCCCACAGGTAAGCTAGTTCAATTTTTTTTTTTTAATTTAAAACTGCATCCCATTACAAATATTATTATTATTCATCCTTAGTAAGTAGAACTATTACATTTTGGCACCTTCGGTCCGTTTCTCAAGCTGGTAACAACATAATTTAAATTATGATAATATCAAGCCACTGTAGATATTACCCACCACCAGTGCCATTTAACGGTGGGTAGCGGAGTTGCCAAACAGATGTAAATCTCTACTACCAACTCCCTAATTTTTTCTTTACATGATTTTTTTTCAAAATAGGTATTCAGTGAAACTCCCCTACACGTAGCTGCGACAATGGGATCAACAGAAATAATTAAATTACTTCTAAAATATGGAGCCTCGTTGACTGTACAGTGCGGCGTGGATAAATCAACAGCTTTGCATTTAGCGGCGTCCGATGGTGACGCAGATTGCGTGATGGCTTTAATAGACGGCGGAGCCAAATTAACTGTAACCAACGGCAAACTTCAGACCCCTTTGCATTTGGCCGTTTTGTCCCAATCTTTTGATATTTTAGAGTTGCTGTTGAAACGAGGAGCGGATCCCAACGCGACGGACATCAACGGCAGAACCCCTTTACACGCAGCAGTCGTCAAACTGTCCGGATCGTCCGAATCGGTAAAACCGCTCCTAAACGCCGGGGCAAACGCAAACAGATCGGACGAATTCGGCTACACTCCGTTGCATCTGGCCGCTTTAAACGAATTTTCCGAATGCGTCATGCTCTTGTTGAACTACGGAGGTGACATGACGGCCAAAACCAAAGGCGGCGTATCTGTGCTTACGTTCATCACAAGAAGAACTCCGGACGTCATCTGTAAATTCATCTCCAAACTCGATTCGTCGATTAAATTAAACGATCGGGAAATTGGTGACGTCGACTGTGAATTGAAAATGGAATTTCGTATCCTCGTACCGCCCACGGCAAAAGGCGAAACTGACCTATTGTTGAATTTCATAGAAGTCGGACGCAAAGACGTACTACAACATCCCATTTGCGAAACGTTCCTCTTTTTAAAATGGCGTCGTATACGAAAGTTTTTCCTTATGAGTTTGTTCTATCGAGCCGTTTTTGCGTGTTTGTACAGCTTTTACATCTTGGGCGTTTATCTGAGACACTGCCCTGAAAATCCGGAACAAAACGCCGATACCAAACGTTCGGAAAAACTGTGTGTTGTACCGACGCATTTAAAAATATTGGAATATGGTTTGATTTCATTAAATTTGATTTTGTTGGTGAAGGAAATGTTTCAAGTTGCGCACAGTTGGGTGATTTACGTCAAAGAAAAAGAAAACTGGGTGAAATGGTTGAATATCATAACAGTTTACTGTTCGATATTTCAATATGGAGGCTGCGACGTCGCCGGAATCGGACTGTTTTTGACTTGGCTCGAACTGATGTTGACCGTGGGACGATTTCCCACCTTCGGATTGTACGTACAAATGTTCAAGACGGTTTCGGTGAACTTCTCCAAACTGTTAATGGCGTACATATTTTTAATAATCGGCTTTGCGCTCAGTTTCGGCGTTCTTTTCGTCAATTACAAATCCTTCAAGACCTTACTGTTGGTGTTCTACAAAACTTTCATCATGATGTCGGGAGAGTTGGAATTCGAAGACTTCTTTTACGACGAAACCGCTCCCATAATATATCCCATAACGGCTCACGCGATGACGCTTTTATTTGTACTTTTGGTCACGATCATCCTCACCAATTTATTGGTCGGTTTGGCCGTCAACGACATACAGGGTTTGCGAAAAAGCGCCGGATTGGACCGGCTGGTCAGGCAAACGGAACTCGTATCCCATTTGGAAGGGGTCCTGTTTTCGCGATTACTACGATGGTTACCGAAGCGTTTACTGATTTTTATATACCGTCGGGCGCTTTTGCTCAAATCGCATTATCGGTGGGCTCTGTACATCAAACCGAACGATCCACGAGAGCGTCAAATTCCCAAATACATCATCAAGAAGATATACAATTTGGTGTCGGAAAGGAAAAGAAATCGAAATAGTAGAAAATAGTATAAAATACACCGTTGAGTATGTATGTATTATGCAGTCAAATAAAAGTATCAAAAAAATTTTTTGTATCTTTTATATTTTCGGTATCTTTATACACACATACATGTCTAAAAGAAAATAAAGATATTATTGTTATTATCATTATTATATTACCTTTTGGTGTCAGTGTCTTTACAGTCATGATTGTAAAGGGCTGCTTTTTTAAAGTCGAATTTTGTGTCCCTATTCCTCATAATTTAACAAGATCCTTTGGTGAATTTATTTGGAAGAGACTTTTAGGAACTGGAACTTCATTAGCAGATACTTGCATTCGTATTCCGAAAAACTAGCGAGTCATGCGGACATTTCGTTGACCAGTACAGTGTAGGGTTAAATTTAAATGCCCATTCTTTTCACATTTGAATGGAAAATTATGTGACTATAATATGATACCACTTCAAGCTTTAAACATTATCGGCCAAATCATGTTCATTTACTTGTAGTTTCGGGCAATAATTGCCACCCATTTTTAAACAACTTTTATGGTAATTTTTAACTCAACAAAAATTCGCAATTACTTACTTATTATTTAAATTATCTAGTATTTAATAACTTTAAAATGAAAAATGATTATCGCCCGGTATTACCAATAGCTTTTAAAGGGAAAATTTAACCTTTAAATATCTGATGAGTTGGCATATAATTAACGGTGCTCTAGAGGCATGGGCGGACTTCTTGAGTAATAAGCTCTTACTCTTTCACAAAAATAAAAAAACACACACATTTACACTTAACCTAATCGTAAAAATATACGTACTGTGATTGGTCTCAGATAAGATTCATTTGCCTGCTTAGGGTTACTATAATTATTGTTCAATAGTTGATCGGGACCTCGCAAAAATTGGTCAAAATTGGGTTGGGTTAGGTTGGGTTGGGTTGGCTCGCCGCCTTTACTCGCCTTTACGCCGTTACTCTCGTCGTCGGGCAGTCGTAGTTACTCTCGCCGTTGGGAAGTCATAGTTACTCTCGATGCGTACAGTGGCTGCATGCATTGGCCGCCTGCAGAAGCGCCGGGGTTCTAGTTACTCCCGCCGTCGGAGAGTCATAGTTAATACCCACCAAACGTGGGGAGTAACTGTGATTCTCCGGGTCACTTACTACTCTCAAACGCTCCGACGAATCGGAGAGTTTGAAAGTTTCGGAGAGTCATAGTTACTCCCGCCGTAGTGACGGCGGGAGTAACTATGACTCTCCAAACGTGGGGAGTAGCTATGATTTTTCGACGGCGGGTCACGTACGATTCTCAAGCGAGAGTTTGAAAGTCATAGTTACTCCCGCCGTCGTGACGGCGGGAGTAACTATGACTCTCCAAACTATCACTATCCAAACGCGGGATTAACTGTGACTCTCCGACGGCGGGAGTAACTAGAACTCCTGCGCTGATAGTAATTCGTTTACCCAACTAAATTAAATGGAACCCAACTAAATTAAGTGGAACCCAACTAAATTAAATGGACCCGACTAAGTTAAGTAAAACTAATTTGGTATGTTCGTTTATTTTTTTTCCCGTGATTTTTCTTTAGCTTTCTTTACTTCAGTTCAATTTCTATGCGTTACTTTTTATATTCTTCCTAATTTTTTATTTTATTTTCTTTGTATTTCCATTTTTGATTTTGGATTTTATTCTTCCGTTTTAGTTCCACCACTCTGCAACTGTTCGATATCTCTGTGTTTCTTTGTTATTTTTTCTGGTACAACTTTCTCTCACGGCTTTAATGTAGTTGGGTTCCATTTAATTTAGTTGAGTATAATTAAAACGTCGCGTCGTCGTAGTCGTTTCTAAATGGAAAACTCGCTACTCCCTAAAAACTAGCTGTTTTATCGATCACTGTGGCGTTTATCTACGCTGACGCTCGCTGGCGCCACCTTGTTCCCGCTAGTTGAATGTTAACGGCATACTTTTGCATGTACCTATTACCTTTATTTATGTATACTATAGTTACTCGACAGTTTCATGAAAAACATAAAAATGTATGTGATGGGTTGGATCGCTCCGTAATCAAAAATTATAATGAAATATTTCATTTAATTATCCCACTAACAAGAAAATTTTAAGACCTCTCTGGGTTGGGACGTATGACAACTGTGGCCTTGCTACCCTGGAAGGTAGTACTTAAAAACGGCCGATTAGGAGCTAGGTGTCATTTAAATATGTTGAATATTAAATATTGTTAAAGGGTAATTTTCTGATGTGAAAGAGGTCTCGGTTTCGAGTCGCTCTCATCTCTGAATAGGTTCAATTGTTCATCAAGAGTTCTAGATGTATGGTCGGACTTCTAGAGTAACAAGCAAGAGCTTGTTACTGTGAAAACACTGACACTTGCAATACTACTTGTGACTGGCTGGATGAGCGCTATGAGCTAGGTTGCCATTAGTCAATAAACAACAAATACTCCATTAGTTAAAACTCCCTTTAAAGACGTTAATAATACCGGCATTCTAAGAAATTTGGTTTCTGAAAACTCAAAATATAAATGAAAACAAAATAATTTTCGTGGTTGATTTTAGAGTTTAAGTCGCTATGACTCCATTTATATTCTATATATTTAAAGGATTAAGTCGTCGGTTGATTTCGAAAATCGGAAAACATTTATAACAAACGCATCGTTTACGTTTCATTTTATACGGTTTTCGAACCGACGTTTGGTCGATTTTATAAATAGAGTCGTTAAATGTTGCCTAGAAAGATCCTCAGTATTCAATCGAAATCCTTCCACAAAGTATAGATCACAAGTGCTGCACGAAACGAGATGGACTTTTGTTCTTATGTGATGTGGAGCAGACGCTTTTAAATTTAGAAACGGAATAGGAAGCTTTTATGTTCTCGGTAAGTTGCGCTTCATTGGTGATTAATAACAACAAAAAATAACATAAACAAATTACGTATATGTATGTTTTCAAGTAAAAAATATATACAGGTTGTTGAGTTTTTTCCGATGTTTAGTATGGGGATTAAATGGGGAAAGAATTCCAGTTTTACGAACTCAATTTAATGAGGTTTTCGTTTCTTGAAAAAAATGCATGGTTAACTAGATATCTCAGAAAAATTTTTTTTTTTTTTGTTATTTTGTTCGATGCCTATATGGCTCTGTTATTGTTGACTTTAGAAAAAATGTGTAATTATTAATTTATCGTTTGTCATTCTCTGTTTATTAGCTTCACGGAAATTATTTTTATTTAAAATTGTATCTCCAACGGAACCAACACTTCACACCAAAATAATTATGTTTATAATTTCGAAATTAAAAGAAGAAATTTAATGACTAACTTGAATTTTATTATTAAACGCGATGTGTATCTATCAATTGTTTCCACGGCGTACTACTTGAACAGTTCGAAAATTAAAAGAAAAAGATGACCATAATTTATTTATTTATAAAAATAACTATGTTAAGTGGTATATTAATAGAATCGTTGAAAATAGGCCTTTTTTATAAAGTCATGGCCGACTATGGTTTCCATTAGAAAAAACACAAGTTTGTATCATAACTCGGAAGTTATAGCTTAAATAAAAAAATTCGGTTAGACTGTATTATTAAGCACGTAATTACCTACAACTTCTTCCTTTACACATTTCTTCTAGGCATCAAAGAAAATAACAAAAAAATATATTTTTCAGAGATATCTAGTTAGCCATGCATTTTTTCCAAGAAACAAAAACCTCATTAAATTGAGCACGTATAACTGGAATTCTTTCCCCATTTAATCGTCTCTCTCCGCTAGTTTCCGAGATCCCCATACTAAACATCGGAAAAAACTCACCCTGTATATAATTTATGTAATTGAAGATAAATAAAATAGAATGCAAATTTAAAAAATCGTCTAAAGAACAAATTTATTATTTATTACAACCCCACCAATAATTAGCCTTTTTTAATTCACATTTTATTTACATCCAGTGTAATTATAAAAATTTAATTCTGGATGTTTCTGACTAATTCGCGATATGCACAATTAAAAGCCATAAATACAAAATTATTTCAAAACCGAGCAAATTAATTTCGGGGCGGAACCAACAAAATTTAAATATTTACCGCGTGTACTAATTTCATGAACGCAAGCACAAAATATTTACACAATTACGCGGCGTTCTCCTTAAGTTATTTTAATACCAAACAAATTCCAATAAAAAAAAATATCGCCGTTTTAATTGAAATAATGAAATAATAAAAAAAAAAATTGTAGTAATGTCGACGTCTGAAGCTCGAACCAACTCGGTAAATATCGGCAAACCCAACATGTTATGGACGGAAGAATCGCACGTCGAAAACGAAGACAGCATTTCCAGTGAAGAAGACGAACCGGGCTCCGAATCCGAATATGTCAAATGCCGAACGCAACAGGAAATTTGGGACGAAGGTGTCGTCTGGGACGAACTGCACGTAAGACGTCGAGTAACGCCGTCTTTCCATTTAATTAAATTTTTCAGAATTTATCGGGAGCTGATGAGATCTTCGACTTGTTGCGAAAGGACGTCGTGCAAATTTCCGATTACAAGGGGCACGAGACCGCCGGTCTTTTGATAAGCGCGTGGTTGGGTAAGGAGAAATATTTAAAGATATTTTTGGAAAACGGCGCGTCAGTGGATGCGACAGATGCGAGCGGAAGGTAAGTAAGATTTATGTTGGATGGGCTATGTAATCAAGCTTTAGGACACCATTGCATCTAGCGTCGTGTTCTGGTTCTTTAGAATGCGTTAGGCTTTTGATCGAAAAAGGAGCGGGCGTGTCGAAATGGGACAAACTGTGCAAAACTACCCCGTTACATTGCGCAGCAAGTAAAGGCCACGTCAGTTGTTTGAAGTTATTGATAAAAAACGGCGCTGAAGTAAACGCAGGGTTATCACAAAAGAGTCCCTTACATTATGCCGTGCAAAGCGAAGCCACGGAATGTGTTAAGGAGTTACTGGAAGCCGGAGCTATTCCAAACACGCCACAGGTAAATACACAATTTAAAAAATTGAGTAGGTACTCAATTTGTCATATTTAGGTATTCAGTGAGGCACCAATTCACGTAGCTGCGGCTTTGGGTTCCAAAGACATAATAAAATTACTTTTGAACCACGGTGCGTCGTTACGAGTCCAATGCGGGCCTGACAAATCCACAGCTTTGCATTTGGCCGCCGCCGATGGGGACGTGGACTGCGTCAAATTGCTTTTGGACGCCGGGGCGAAACTTTCAGCCACAAATCGCAAAATGCAAACACCTTTGCATCTGGCCGCTTTGTCCCAATCGACTGAAATCATGGAGCTGCTCTTAAAACGAGGTGCCGATCCGAACGCAAGCGACGTCGACGGCAGAACGGCCTTACACGGCGCCGTCGTCAAATTATCAAGATCCTGCGACGTCCCCAAACAATTACTGAACGCCGGCGCCAACGTGAACAAAGCGGACGCGTACGGATACACACCTTTGCATCTGGCTGCGCTGAACGAATTCTCCCAATGCGTCATGCTTTTACTGAATTACGGAGGTGACATGACGGCAAAAACCAACGGAGGGATATCAGTCTTAACTTTCATAACGCGCAGAACGCCGGATGTCATCCCCAAATATATTTCCAAATTGGACGCTTCGATCAAACTAAACGAACATGAAATAGGCGACGTCGACTGCGAGCTCAAGTTGGATTTTCGCGTCCTCGTTCCTTCGGTCATCAAAGGCGAAACCGATCTTTTATTGAATTTCATCGAAGTGGGTCACAGGGAAATTTTAAAACATCCCCTTTGCGAAACATTCTTATTTTTAAAATGGCGTCGCATACGAAAATTCTTTTTGTTTAGCCTTTTTTATCACGCCTTGTTCGTCTTTTTATTTACAATTTACACCATAGGCGTTTTCCTTAGAGACTGTCCGGCGATTAATCCGAGATTAAGGAAAGCAAATCCTTGCGCAGCCCCTTCGTACATACCGACCATCGGATACTGTTTGATCGCCCTCAATGTTATGCTACTGGGAAAAGAAATTTTTCAAATAATACACTGCTGGAAAATTTACATAAAAGAATGGGAAAACTGGTTACAATGGTTGATAATAATAAGCGTTTTTTGCTGCGTGTATCAACATGACGATAACATACGTTTGAATTTCGCCTCGTGGCAACACCACGTCGCTGCAATTGGTATATTTCTCACGTGGCTTGAACTCATGATGATCGTTGGACGATTTCCGATATTTGGTTTATACATCCAGATGTTTACGACCGTCGCGGTCAATTTTGCAAAATTCCTGATGGCCTACATATGCTTATTGATTGCATTTTCTTTGAGTTTCGGTGTACTATTTGCAAAATACAAATCGTTCAATCACCCAGTTTGGACTTTGTTGAAAACCATAATTATGATGTCGGGCGAACTTGAATACGAAGACATCTTTTACGACGACGAAGCTCCCATTATATACCCCGTGACCGCCCACATAATGTTTCTTGCTTTTGTTTTGTTGGTAACCATAATATTGACGAATTTAATGGTTGGGTTGGCCGTAAGCGACATCCAGGGCTTACAAACGAGCGCAGGCTTGGACAGACTGGTCAGACAAGCCGAACTAGTCGCACATCTAGAAAGCATGTTATTTTCGCGATTGTTGTAC
This sequence comes from Lethrus apterus, assembly GCA_018397195.1. Classification (NCBI taxonomy): domain Eukaryota; kingdom Metazoa; phylum Arthropoda; class Insecta; order Coleoptera; family Geotrupidae; genus Lethrus; species Lethrus apterus. The sequence goes on along the minus strand of JAFFZR010027475.1, from coordinate 15,683 downwards.
TGCATTCCCAGGCGATTTCTGGCGTTTTTCCACAGACATGCCTTGCTTTTGAAGTCGGAATGCCATTGGGCGTTGTACATCAAACCTAACGATCCCAGAGAAGGGAAAATACCTAAAGACATAATCAAAAACATATACCGGTTGGTCGCCGAAAGGAAAGAAAAACCAAAAAAGAAACGGCACGGAAATAAAGTGAAAACAAGCGGCGCGTACAGTGTGATATCGAGACTTGATTCTAACACAAGTGCATTTTCTTATGATAAAGTATAATTAAACAAAACAACATATGACAATAAATGATCGTAGTAGCTTCAGACTAATATAGAAAATTAAAAACAATGTAAATGTGTAAAACTTGAACGTAAAAGAAAAACAAGATTGTCAATTATTGTCATTATTTCTGAACTGAGTCTATTTGAAACAGGGATGTGGCTCTTTTATAGTTTATTGAGTAAACTTTCTTTCCATTTAATGCCTAATTTTTTCATTTCATAAAAGAGCTTGTTAAAGGCTTGTTTGTTTCTATTACACATTCAGTTCGGAGAAGAAGTCCTTGTCGTTGAAGTTACAAGATATCATTGCATCCTGCTCTATTTAAGTTTAGAGTAGTTTGAAGTAATACTACAAACAAGGCTTTATTTTCTTTAAAAATCAATATTTTCAACAGTTTCATGGAGGAATAACTACAAAGTATAGTATTGCCGTTCAATCAACGGTATTGCACATAACGATTTAAACTACTGTGTACTAGGTGGCGCTGAATTAGACATTTTGAAAAATTTGTATATTTAATTAAAATATGTACAAGGTATTTGAAACATAATAAATGTTATTTAAAAATCTAATTTCTTTTGATGTAGTAGTAGATCACATATATACCGATATAAAAATGATCACACAACTCCCAAAGAAATATTCATAAATCTTAAACAAAAAACTTACCAACAAATCACAAGAATAACTCGTACCATTTTCCAAATGAACTTTTACATTATCCTCAACATTCATCGGTAAATCACAGCGGTTTATTAAAGCTTGATTGACAATTTCCACATTCTTTACATTTTTAATCTCCTCCGTTACTGCATAAATAAGTAAATTATTTTCAACGATGTAGGCGACTTTTTCGGCAAAATCGTCGTTGTTAAAAGATATCATCGCATCTGACAAAGCATCCCAAACCTACAAGTCACCAAAAAGATAAAACAACACATACAAAAACGCATTATTTGAAACAACACAAACTAACTTGTATTTTGTGAACAGATCCAAATCGGACTGCTTCGATGCGTTTCCAAACATCGATTTTATTAAGCAACGAGTGAGTATTCGGATTGAGCGCAACTACTCTGTTACTGTATTTTTCCGAGGGCGTCCATTTGAATTGTCTGCCTCCTTCAAGTAAAAGTATGCGGAGGTTGTCAAGTTTGTTGTTTTTCCCTTAAACGACAGTTAATGAACAAGTCGTTAAATGATGATGATTGTGTACCTAATGTGCAAGCTAAAGTCGTTCCCACCATTCCACCACCGGCTATAATGATATCGAAATGATTCGTCGTTTCTGTGCTTGAACATCTTGTATTTGCTTGAAATGATTTTCTTAAATTACGAATTGTACGAAAAGATGTCCTTGCTGTGATCATTTTCGAACGTTTTGGTATATTCTTTGTTTATATTTTACAATTGTATTTCATAGCTTTTTGAGGTTAGAAAATTTGTCAACAAGTCTTTCGTCGAATGAAATTATATGTAATAAATTCTTATAACTTATAAATAAAGGACACAGTTTAAATATGTTTAAATTATGAACACGAATGTTGTTTTGTGAACACTTATTGCTTGTACATATAATTTACATACAATTTGCAAATTATATTTAGAAATAGCCATACTATTTTTCAGTTTAAATGTTGGCTACATTTACAAAATGGGCGGGATGTTTCAAACTGTTACTTTAATTTCGTTTTGATTGATTTGCTAATATGGTTATTTTATTTTACAATTTAAAAACAATTAATTATACAAACGAATTTCAATAACAAATTTGCAACGTCAAATTTTCTACCGACGATATCGATTGTGTTGCCATGGCAGTAATAATGAAAATAATCGGAAAAATGTCCGATCACAACAGTGCGGTTTTCAATAATTCCTGCTTGAAAATTCCTCGAAATCCGATCAGTAAACGACCGTTTCCGGTTTACGATCAAAAATACTTAAATCAGTTGGAAAATCAGGCCCGAAAGTTGAGTTTGGAATCGAACGATTTAAATTCTAGCGAAAAACCCGACAATCGCGCTTTGAAATCCTTTATTCAATTCTACGACAGTATACCAGATTATGACGATTTAAACCATCTATCCAGCAAGGATTTCTACAGGAAGTTGGAGATTTTAAAACAAAAGCATCGAAATTACTGCGATTATTTACAAAACGAGATTAAATATGATACCAAGAGCACGGATTGGATCGAAGATTACAAAAATTTGTCCATAGGCGATCAAAGAAAATCGGCCAAACCGTTTTGTACCACGCCCCTATTAAAGAATGAAAACCGGTCGAAAATCGAAGATTTTTCAGATTTTTCCGATAAGGAAACGACCACGAAGCCACCCTCTCGAAGATCCGTCAGAATCGAAAGTCCGAGCGAGAAAAATTCACCGGAAGATACTCCGGAATCCGAATTTTTTCGATCGAAATCCAGAGCGAACGTATCTTCGGCAGGATCTAAATGTTTCAACACGACAAACGATTCCAGATGGGACGATTTCAGTACGGACGGATCCAAGTACGAATTTTTCGAACAAACCATAAGGAGTGCGCCCAACAGCCCTTCCAAGATGAAACACACCGTTGGATGGAAAGATTGTGGTATAACTATACCGAAACCTTTTCAAATGACCGTCAGGTAAACCACTGTAAATTTTATAAAAATGTCTGTAATTTAATTTTAAGAGATGAAGAAAATCAAATAGTTGAAGAACTGATGAGCAATTCGAAGAAATCTACTGAAGACAAACATGAACTGTTTAGAGCGCATCCTATTCCTGTAGAATCGCAAATACCACTATTCGATAAAATCATGTGCAACCAAGAGAAAAGGTATTTTGGCATTATCTCTCTCTCTCTTCTTTTATTTTTTTGACAAGGTTTTTAGTACTCCACACCACTGTATCCTTCATTGTACTTTTGTCATTCAATTTTTTTTCCCCACACCGAAGAAATTTTTGAACATCTTCCCTATCTATGTTTAAATCTTGCGCACACATTTTAATTTTATCCTCCTTTAAAACTATCCAAATTTGATTTCTTTTCCACCCTCCCACTCATTCCCCTGTAATCCATTTTTAAATATCCAATCGCCGTGAAATTGGCGTTTTTATTTCAGGAGACAAAAAGTCAAAAGAAAAAGCAAAGCTGCCCTAAAAGCCCAAATGCGTCCGTTTTCGTTTACCAAACGCGACGAAGAAATCCAAGCAATAAATAAAAGATTATCCAAATCGTCTCCTTGTGTATTTTCTTCCTACGACGAACCGATCAAAATAAAACCGTTTAAAGCCAAACCGGTACCGAGAAATTTGTTCAGCAATTACATATACCAGAAAATGCACGAGGATGAATTTTATAGGTTTGTGTTCGCACATCCGGGAAAAAAGTACAAACGACGACTTTCAGGGCTTTGCAAAAGAAAATCAGATCAGAGGAAATGCTCAAAGCCGCTTCGTTGCCACCATCGATGGCCAAACGAGAAAGAAAGAAACCGAAATATAGAATATGTCCGAGATCATTTCGCGATTTGGGCATTGATGAAGAAGCATTGGATAAACCTCGCCCGCGAAGTCACAACAGGGAGAAAGAGCTCTCCGATTTTGAGAAGTTTGAAATGGATTTTGCTAGAAACAATCCGTATAAAACAAAAAGCAAGAAGAAGGTGAGTCAAGGTTAATGATGATCCAGATTTATAGATTTTTTTTAAGGGAAAACGTGGGAGACAATCATCGGCCGAAAGTAAAAGTACGATGATGTCTAATTCGACTTTGGAATCTGTGAATAGGTCCAATTTGGCGGCGGTCCTAAGGATACAATCAGCCAGGTGAAAAAATTCCTAAAATGTATTATTGGAACAAAAATTTGAAAAATCCTTAACGAATTGTTGATGTAGAAATTGCACCTTCGTAGTTAATTTCAAGATATCTTTATTGAACGCTTTACTGAAATTATATTTTTTGTTTTAAGCAATAGGTAAGTTGTTGAATTTTTTTTTTTTAAATACATTTTTTTCATAAACTTACATAGTAGTCTAATGAAGTTATCAATGTTAATTTCTCTTAGTTTATAAAATCATGTAACCATGTAATTCTTTTCCAAAGCGAAATTTGAAAAAATTTAAAAGCGCAATAAACATGTTGATTTAGAAATCGTCTCGAGATGGAAATGTGCAGAAAATTGGAAGAGGCAAAACTTCGCGACGAAGCGCGTTGGAGAGAAAAAGTCTTGAGGAAAAGACCCGTCTGGCAAACGCTTGCGTACAGTCACGAAGAAGATCTGGCTATGCGTTTGCAGTTGCGAAGGGACGAAGAACGACTGAGGAATGAGGAACACCGACATAGAATGCAACAAATGTTGGGAAGAGTAAATAAACAACCCACTTTATTTGAAAGGCAATCCCACGTAAGTAAATTGTTTCCATTGCAAAAATCATAACTTTCAATCGAAACAGGCCAAAGATGTGAAAACCAGAGAAGAATTATTAACAAAACTGTACAAGGATTTAGGTACGTATTCGGTAACACCAAACGGTTCTGATTCATCCGAGAAGAGATCGTTAATAGACATGAAGGACGAAGCCATTCAAGCACAATTAGATGACGTGTTTAAAGAAGAAGAATATTCAAAAACACGCGAAGATGGCCGAGAGGATTGCAATGAGGATTTCGAAAAAAATCCCTAATAAAATTTTCCATTAATGAATTCGCTCAATTTTATTGTGTCACGTTTAACAAATAAATAAATACAAAACGAGTTTATTGTTTCACTTTGTCGACTATCCAATCTAGGTATTTATCGACTCTGGTGTATATGGTTGGCACGCTTGAATCACCGCAAACTATCACTGGTAAGTACGAGACTATCCCCAATTGGTAGTTTCTCAGTACGAAATCGACGTTTTTGGCTTTGATGATGGGACCTCCGCTGTCACCTTTGCAGGAATCTTCGTCTTTTGGACCGCTGGCGCACAGTTGGGTTTCGACCGATGGTTTTACGAAATTTGAACAATTTCTTTCGTTCCAGATGTTCAATGAAGCGAATTGAAGATGTGAAGCGCCGCCGAGATGATCTCAAATTGAAAATTTAAAAATTATTTAATTAACGAAGGAATTAATTCGAAGAAGTTTTTAAACATTTTTAAAAATTTAATTTTTTTTCTTGCTAGGCATTTTAAAACCTTTTGGCTAATTTAAAATAATTGTGCCCCTGGGACTTTAAGGGGGTTAAAACGGGTAGCGCAGTAATATTTTTTATTATACATTCTCACCGGTTTTAAATTTGAAACATAAAAACATATATTTATTATTTAATGATTTTTTTACCATTGTTTGTTTTCCCCCATCCGGTCACGACTACTTTGTTCGATTGGTTCGGATCGAAATCGAATGAAAATGGTAGACATATTGGATGCACGTATTCTGGAAAATTATGTGATGGATGTGATGGAAATGCTAAAGAAAAATAAGTTACCAGTGAATTTAATCCTTAGGGCGAGTTTTATCAATCCAATGTCATTCTTCAAAGATGTCGCGTTGTAGCTTTCGTGCACGATGGTTAACGCTATGGGGACATCTATGTATGGGTCGGCGCAAATCGTCGTGTTAAACATGTTTACGCAATCTACATCACTTTTCAAGTCGAGTTCGCCTAAACGAACGAATTCTCTGCAAAATTTTTAAAATTTAGTAAAGACTAAAGAAAATTTGCAATTTTCAGCATGAAATATGATTAATTAAAATAATAAATTTTTTATATAGTACTCAAATGTTACCTACAATTGTAATCTGTGTATGATCAAACAATGTGCGGCTGTAAGGACGTAATTTTCAGTTATGAGAGTTCCTCCGCACAAATACTGTATTATATCAATGCCTCTTGCTATAAAATACCTATTAAAAAAAAAGTCTTTAAAATTTTAATTTTATACTTTTATATCCCAAAAGAGCCATCCAAGGAAATTGTCCGATTGAGGCGTTCTGTCCCCCTATGATTCTATTGCTGTCGCTTGATATTCCACAATTTTTGGGAAACAAGTCGATGGGTTCGCTGCTCCGAACTGTTGATTTAATCGGACAGCACATTCCGTTAGGGCAAGGATAGATTAGACCGTTATTTAATCTCGTTTCGTCGCAGTCGTGATATGACGTACAGGTGAAATTTTCGGGACATTCATCTTGAGCTTCGGATAAATCTGTTCGATTGATTTTTTTAAACGAATCGAAAAATTTTAAATTAATTAAAAAATCCAAAAAAATCCATCAATACAATAATTAAAAAAATGTACATTTAAAGGAGTTCTTCAAGCGTTACTATTGGAATAATTAATTTAAAAAACCGTGAAGAAAATAATGACATTTACCTTGATGTGCTAGATGAATTCAGCAAATAAACAAAGAAATCATTATGCATGTAAGATCGCATGCAAATTTATTTACATTAACATTTCTATAATAACAATCGCACACGCTTCCATTCGTGGGATTTTTTAATATAGTTGTTGAGGGTCAAATTTAAAAATTTATCACATCCCTAATTCGTAAATTAATTCCACACAATAAAAAACGCAAAATTTCTACGCGCTTTATTTATATGTGACGCGTTACAAAGCAAATTCTGCAAATTTAAAAAACTTACCTGCAACAATTAAAGGTAATAAGAGATAAATCGAGATTTTCATTTTGCACGATCACACACACCTTGCCAAGAACTGCAAATGTGATTATTTGGCTTTAAACAAAGTTGACGCATGCGTTCATGAATAAACAATCATCTTGATGACATAATCTTTGCTTGAGAGTTGATCGACGATTGAACCGTTAATTGCATAGTGGCATGAGATACACATTGACCAGATCGGAAGCAAAAGAATGGAAAAAAAATTTCATCAAATATGGAACTCGTTATGCTAATCTAGATTGGAAAGTTACATTAAATTTTATGGGAAATATATTATTTTATTTTATATGAAGCGTTTGAAATGGTTTTTTAAAGAAGAAACGAAAAGATGAAACATTATATTAAATCGTGGAATTGTTTATCTAAAAGGCTTTCCCATACGCATAAGTTTCTGCGGTGGGACTGTCCTAGATAATTGAGGGGCCCAGAAGTAAAACGGTTCAAGTGCACTTTTTATTGTTCTCGGATAATTTTTCTCAGATAATTTTTCTTCGCAGTTCAATGGCATTTGAAAATTCGAGGATAGAGTTTTATATTTTATGTTCTTTCACAAATAAGTATAGAAATATGTCAGAGAAAGGAGAATGTTTTAATATTTCGTAATAAACTTTTTTTCCCAAAAATTTACTTAAACCATAACATGGTTAAAAAAAATTCTGGAAAAATGATTCAACTGCAAGTTCTATAATACTGAAATTTTATATCGAAAAAATACATTTTTATTGTATGTTTTTGTACTTATAATCTGTTTCCAATTGATTATCATCTTCATCAATATTTTCGTCATCTGGATCAGTTTGCGATTGGGTTTGCTCAACGTCCGGTAGTTCATCTACATTTTTAGCTTTTTGGCTTGCTCCACTCTTGACTCCTCTTTTTCCCATGATGTTTAAGGCTTCTATAAAACATGTGATTGACTGGTGGAATATAATTAAACAAAGTCAGTAGATTTTTGTATTTAGCTTTTTTTATTTTTATTAAAATTGAATACAAAGGCTTCAATATGGACAAACGGAAAGATGGACATCGAACTCGAGTTCATTGTTAAGTGTATTTTTGTATTTAAAAAATAGCTTTTCAGTTTTATAATAAGCAAACTATTGGTTATATTCTGAATTGGAGTGCTCTTTTTAGAGTCCTTCATTATTTGCCGAAGAGGCGAACGTAATATATGTGGTCATTATAAGTCGTTTTTAACATTAATTATCAGATTGCAGGTGTTAAAAATAGTTTAGGTCCGAAGCTCGAAGCAATTAGTTTCAAAAACCACTGTGTTCATTAGAAAAAAGTGGTGGAGGAAAAGTGCATATATGACAACTGGCGAAAAAGAGAAAAAATCTCCACTGTCATGTTATATACACATTTTTTTTTCTTCTAATCACAAATTACCTATCTAGTCGGACAAAAACTTGAGGAATTTGCCTTTTTTCTTCACGATCAAACTGAAGCTGCGGTCGCATTCCATGTATGTATGGCCAGGTTCTAGGATTTGTGTTCAATCTTGATTATGTTGGCTTAAACTATAAAACTAAAGCGTTTGGGTTTGAAAAAATTTTTTTTTTTTTTTTTCCCCCCCCCCCCCCCCCCCAAGAATCATTGTACGCAATAATCTTTGTAACCGTTGATGGAAGGCTCTGAATAAATTTTATTAGGCATGAATAAATTAAATAAATTTATTATTATTAAATATAACACACAGCTCGCCAATGTGCAATGCCAGTAATCGATCGGCCTGCGTCAGCTATTGGCGATAAGCAAGACGAAAGTGAAGTCTAGCTTAAGATGTGAGATGGCTAGCTTCGTGTGCACGAAGGATCCTCGAGAAGGAATATTTTTCTTCTGTCTTCTTCTGCGTTCATTCTTATTTTTTTCCTTTATGGACACGATAGAGGAATGATGTGGCCTCACACTTCTACTTTCCTCCTGTTTTCTTCCATGTTCTATCTGTCATCGCATGTTTATTCAAAGCCTTCAGTTGTCTTATTTTTCCTCATCAATTGGTAATTTCGTCCATTCAATCTCGTTTCCACATTGAAATCTTTTCTTCTTTTCAGAACTTTGTATTGGATCATTCAGAAACGCTTTTTAAGGTCTGTAATTTATTTTTAAATTTTGTTGAATGCGTCAATACTTGTTGTGTCATACATAGTTAAAAATACACATAAGCGAGAGTAACAACGATCAAGAAATTATGCTCGGGTGGAGTGTTTTGGAATCCAGGAGTTAAGGGTACATTTTTCGTCACAATCGAAGCTAATCGGAACCTCATCAGAAATAATCAGAATAACAACACGAAGAAATATCAAAATTATCTTTATTTTGTATGTTGACAATTCTTATTTGTTGGGTTTGCTTGCTTCCTTGGATGACTCATAAAGAGTTTCAGGCTAAAACATGTTTTTTTCTGCTTAAAAATACCGTTTTATGGCCAAAAATACGATGAATATGTAAAAATTCATTTATAATTAAAATATTATTTTTGCAACTGAGACAAGAGAACAAGTAAGGAAGTAGGTTGGGTTGCAGCTAAACAACAAAATGAGAAAAAAACCGTTTTTTAGATAATAAAGGACTTCTAACCCAAAAGCGGATTTTTATCTAAAAAAGGGTATTCATTGATTCATTTTTATCCAAAAACATATTAAGAAGTCAAAATCAAGAACTATAACTAAAAAAATTAAAAAGTACTTATGCATATATTTTTTTTCTATTATAAAAATACTCATCTACTATAATTAAATATTTCAAGCCCATACGAAGATAAAAGCTATGACAGCTTACCTTGTGCGAACCGTAAATCCGCGAAAACGGCTATTTTCTGGCCATGGATTGCCACGGAAAACTGCATATAAATTTTGCAAAAAATGCAAATTAACAATTTAAATTTATTTGGTTTTAATGGCTAACCCGTTATTTTCGAAAATTAAAAATAAAAATACATCCCATTCAAACTGACAACCACATATACGCAGTGTTCGAAAAATGTAAGCAAAATCCAAAACCAATTTTTAGTAAAAAAAAAAAATTTATTACAAATAAGTCTTAATCCTATGTCTCAAATAACATAATTAAGTATAATCACAATTGTCATTTAATACAGAAGCGTTCGCTCAATCGACAAGAGAAACCTCCACATTGTCTAAATACAGTCTTTTACGTTCACTTATTAACATTGTCCAAAATCCAATTGAGATACGACGTGATCCTCGTGTACACCCCGGGTCTGTTTTCGATCGCGCAGAATTTCGGTCCGAAAGACACCACACCGTACTGAACGGTTCTCAAAACACCATCGAAATTTAACCTGTCCATCAGAGGACCACCGCTGTCGCCCGCACAGGAATCCTGAGTGTTTTTGCCGCCTGCGCACAATTGTGCTTCCGATATGCTTATAATATTCTGATAGTTGGCGATGCATTGGTCGTTCGGTATCACCGGAAGTGTTACTTTGAGAAGATCTTGACTACGAAAACCTGCAATATAATAATTATAGTTCACAAGAATTAATTAAGAAATTAAAAAAGGAAGAAAAAGAACAAAACTAAAGAAAGAAGAAAAATCCTAGAAAAGAGGTTGAAGGCAGAGGAAAAAGAAATACTGGGGAAGAAATATATGGGTAGAGCCTTGTAGAAGAATTAAAAGGATAATCAACAAAAAATAATTATCTAATCTAATCCATACTATTTTCTTGGCTTTTTTTCTTACCTGTTTCTGTGGCTCCCCATCCAGTTACCGTAAGTTTCTTCTTCAGTGCATTACTACGAGATTCTGGCTTAAAGGGCAAACAAATCGGACTTACGGAATCTGAAATTTAATGTAATTTTCAAATACAAGACGACGAGATTTGTTTAAAAAGGCGTAACAATAACTCTCAAAAGCATATTTTTCTCACCGACGCTCGTGTTTGCATTACGCCTCAAGCGAATCAAAGCAATATCGTTGGCGTTCGGCGTGTCGTTGTAATTCGGATGGATGATGGCGTCGGCAACCGTCACGTCAAAATCTTGAACTGGTGGCGCGCACGTCGTCTTCTTTGAAAGTGGATGGTATTCGCAATCCATTTCTTTGCCCAGATCGTGTTCGCCCAATCGAACGCCGATACTAAAATGTTTTTTATTTTAAATGAAAATTTCAAAAATCAACACTTACAGTTCAATGCTGGACGTTTTGACGCAATGGGCCGCTGTCAAGATGTACCGACTGTTGATTAAAGTTCCTCCGCAACGAAAATCTACTCCTTTTTCTGCAAATCAAAATGTATATATTGATGATTGGTCTAGTGGCTTAGTCAGTAGGTCAGTAATCTCAAGGTCTAAGGTTCGAATCTTAGTTACGGACATTGGAATTTTATTTCAGAGATGAAGTTTGCAACGTTTCTAACTCTGAGTTCCGACCGACCATTTTGATTAGGTTTTCCACGTTTCCCTAATCCTTGCAGCATATGCTGGAATGGTTTATGACAACAGTAAGTTGGTCTTGGCCGCAATCCAAAGACCACACTCTGTAATTGGGTTCGATCTATTGAGGTTGCAGAACAGAAATGGTTGAATAAAATAAAAATAAAATAAAATAAAATAAAAATGGGCCGAAAACTTATCCACTGAATCTTTGCCACAAGGTGTCAATGGAAAAATTCTGCAAACTTAGAAGAAAAACAAGATTGATAATTACTTGTATTGTATTTAAGAGCAACCATCCATGGAAATTCGAATAGTTGAGTCTTATTTCCATTGATGATCCTATCCAAGTTTGGCGTTACTCCGCAATCGTCGATCGGTAGAAGGTTTGCATTTCGATGGTTGGTTACGTCGGGAAGACGTATGGGACCCGGTGGACAACAAACTTTAGGTTCGTTGTTGTTGTCATATCCGCACAGATATCCTCTGAGTATGCGTTTGGTCTCAGCATCAGCGGCCGGTAGACTGTTTATGAGATCCAACATGGGTTGACACGACTGAATTCCTATGCAGTCACCGACTCCTAGATCTGGCGTTCTACAACCTTCGTCATCGACCACCCATCCTAAAATATACAAACGTGTAATCGATTTTATTATTTGAAATTAATGTAACAAATGTGATTAGAGACAAATTCAATCTAATTCAACGTAGAATTGAGAAATATTTTCTTCTGAAAGTTTCAATGTCTAAATTAAGACCTACATAATAAATGCAATTCAAGACCTATTCGTAATTTGAATAACCAACAAAAAAAAAAAAAGAAGTTGGATCTGAAAAAAAGGGCAAACTGGGATAATAAACGCACAAAAGATCAGATGGATGACTCATGTAAAAGAGGAAGCAAATTAAAATAATTCCAAAGACGGTACTAACGAATAGTATATGAGGAAAAAAGATGGAGAAAAGTGAAAAAAGGAAATAGAATATGGATTTAGGAACAATTTTTGTTCAAAATTACAGCAATTTTCTAGATGTTTTCGGGAAAAAAATTTTCAAAAAATTTGCATTCTCAACAGACGAATTTTGAATTCAATAAATCAACGGTATGATGAATGCAAGTTTTGGACAAACTTTGAAACAAATTAACAGACAAAACTGTAAAGTAAAATTTGGTTATATTAACAAGTTCGAGAATATTTAAAATAGAAGAGGACCGCGCAAGGTTATCGATAAGGTCAAACGACATACAATATCCTTATTTATATTTTGTGATAAAATTGAAATAATCAATATAATCATATTTGAAAATCCATATATACATAATTCCTACTCGTTAAAAGGCACAGCTGACGCATAAATATATTAATTACGATAACTCGTTTGAAAAATGTTTGCAATGCAACTTTTTGTTGTAAAACGCTCAATATCAAACGCATTCCTGCAAAATAAATTAACTTTTCCCCATTCCTTCTCGTTCATACATTTTTAATTTTTTTTTACCAGCTTTTATTGGTGTCAATGGACAGCAAACTTTCGTTGAGTTATTTTCGTATCCACATAGAAATCCATCCAAAAATTTTTCAGTACGATTATCATATTCAGAATTTTTTTCAAGAAAATCGAGCATTGGTTTACATTCGTTTATACCAATGCAAGAACCTACACCTCTACCAGGAGTCCTACAACCGTGATCATCAATGGCCCATGATCCTAAAAAAATTCTGATCATAAATAAATTTGATACCAAAAGCTCATGCTCAATGTAGATTTCAAAGCGGTTTATTTTCAATAAAGCGTTGACAATTTAAACAACATGCATTTTTTGATTTTGAATCCATAATTTTTTTCTCTTTCTTCCTTGAGTTTTAAACTATTTTGTTTGCAAAATATGTATTGATTGGTCCAGGGTCAATGTATTACGATCACAAATTTATATCATTGCCATTTCATGCAACAATTAATTTCGAATCGACGAGAAGAAAGGTTAACATTTTTTTTTATTGAGGTTCCATTTTTAAAGCGAGTTACAAGGTTAGTTGGTATCGAATCGTAATGAATGAATATTATCTTCAGTTTCGTTTGTTTTTATTTTCAAGTAAACCTTGACTTGAACGCCATTATAAAATATTCTCAAACAACCAATGACGCACCGATTCTAATTTATTTATTTATAATATCTAAATTATTCTAATTTATTTCACACAAATGATTTTACATTAATCATTTGTGTGAAATAAATTAGAATAATTCAATTCATAATTTTGGATCAGTGCGCCACTGGTTGTTTGTGAATATATTACAATGGAGTTCAAGTAAAGGTTTACTTGAAAATAAAACACAAAAACTGATTTTCGAAAAGACGAAGAAGTGTATTTTTAATTTTCAATATTTTTTTCAAATTAAATAGTCTACCAAAAGTGAAAATGTCAATGAGAAAAACTAAATTTATTACTTTGTATTGGCTTGAATAGCTTTTGTATTATAGATTTTATCATGTTAAATTTGGTTCGAAATGTGTGTTGTGGTTTTCTGCTTTTATTTCCGATCTAGAATTCGTCTTACTCTGAAATTCAAAGTTGGTTTCTAGAATATTTTTCAAGCATATTCTTCAAATCAAAATGAAAGTAATTTTCTATCATTTAAAAATACATCTAAACTCAAGAGAAAAAAAAACAGTTCTAAAAAAATAATAAGATAATCTGTTGATTATTTTCAAATTAATTCATGCAAAAATTATTTCATCGTTTTTACTGCATTTTTTTGCCTATTTCAAATGTTACTATAACATTCCAATAATAACAATAATGAGAGCAATTTTCCCAGAGCCACCCTAAACACAGGGCTAAATGTGCTATAGCCCAGGGGCGCCAGGCTTTTGGAGCGGCAATTTTTCGTATAGGTTAGGTGACCAAACGTACTCTTTTAGGGAGTTTTGTACTTCGTTTTCATGAGCTGTACAAACCATAAATTGACTTATTGACTTTTTTGAATTCCAATATGAATTTCGATCACGAAGCGAACCCAACCTAAATTATAAAAATTGACTTAAATGACTTTTGAATTTCAATAATTTCAAATAAATTTTGATTTTTTGAATTTTGTATGAATTCTACAGAGTGTTAATTCCCCGTATCTCCGAAACCGACCACTTGCGGACCCATGTTCATTAAGACTTTTCTGCATATTCTATCCATCCTCAAAGTTTGTGACAAATTTTTTTAACACCTTGTATATTTTTATTTGTTTATTGGTAATATATTTTTCTAGTTCTGAAAGTTTTGTAAAACTTCACCGGTCACCCCGCTACCCCTCTCGCTTATTTTCTTATGTGGAAGGGTGCATTACTGTTAGTAGCCCACGGGCGCCAAATATCTTATGACGGCCATGAATTTTCCATGAATTTGCATTATTCATATCGTTAATAATGGGAACCGCATTGAGCTCACATAATTTGCATTATCCTGTAATTATTAAAAATATTAGCACGAATGGGAAAACATCATTTTATTGTAATTTAAAATGTCATACGAATTTGGAATATATATTTTCCGATTTATATGATTTCCTAAAAATTTTATGCCGTATTCCGGTAAGAATTTGCATGTAAATTACTTCAATTGTGGATGACTTGTCAAACAGGTTTCATTAAGAAGGTAACCCAGGGCCTTGAAACTGAAATAATTATCATTCTTTCTGTTCGTTTTAGCAACAACTTGTCTGATATTTACTTAAAAATTTCAGGTAGCAACATAAGGTTAAAGTGAAATTAAGTCGGCAATATTAACGCAGACAAACAGTAATTATAATTTTAGAAGACATTCACACGAATGGAATAAACGTTAAGTGCTCATTACAAATTTTGTAATATTCTTGTATACGATTTCGTTTCATATGCATTTGAATCAATTCTAATCATATTAAATTTTTATAAAAGACGTCGGATATAGAAATTAAATCACCAATTAATCGAAATAACGTGACCTTTACTCTAAAAATCCCAGTTTAAAAATATGTGATAACATGGTTCGGTTTTCTTGGGGAAAACCCTAGCAGTTTTTCATAACGCGAGGTCGTTGTATTTAAACCATGAAATTTAAATAAATTGGAATACTTTTCATAAAGAATAATTTCATAAATGTAAGCAAAAAAAGTTGCTAGAAATTTTGGATCCTAGAGAAATAAATACAAATATAAAAATATAATATTGCACGAATAAGAAGAAAACTGAAAATTTCTTATAAACCTTGTAAAGTTAATCTTATAATACAAACGACATTAAAGTTGTAAAAATAATGTTGAAAATGTAATTTTTAACAGAAAAAATTTTTGGTAGAAAAT
>JAFFZR010027474.1:0-41143 GCA_018397195.1 Lethrus apterus | reverse complement strand
CTGGATGCGGAGGAGGACATCGAAATGGGGGTGAGGTGGAGGACGTGTTTGGGGGAATCAGGGGAAGGCTTGGAAGTGTTGAAAAGACTGAAGAAGAGGCTGGAAGAGGCGGGGGAATGAAATATGAAATAATGAATGTTGTGTTAATGAAGTATTATGCCAAATAAAGGTTTTTTTTTATGAGAACTAGAATAGCTTCGAGGTCTATATGGTCAAGAAAAATCAAGTAGTAATAACGCCGACACCGACGAGAAAATCTTACGACAAACGCCCAACTCCATCTAGCCGAAAACGCAGCAATTTATTGCTCGCCTGGACCTCTCTAGGTGGAGCTGTGCAAAGATCGCAAATTTTTATAAAAGAACTCTTTTCAGACGTTAAAAAAATAACAACAGTGAAGAGCTCTCACACTAGCTGCAGACTAACGTTAGTTTCTGGGTTACACCCCTCGTCAGTACGACTTCTGTGTGAGTCGATCAATGCATGTCGAGTTACTTAAGCCTGTATCGACAGTTCTGGTTACATCGACGCGACGTGCCGCGTGCATCTCTCTAGAAGCCGATAAAACAGACGGCCACCTGATGCTTCGATCTCTCACTGTTATGTGGAGCTCGTGCATCAGGCAAGGATAACAATTGATGGCGTTTTCAACACAAAAAAATTGTGGAAAAATTATCTGTGAAAGAATGAAAGAAATCTGAAAAGAAGTGGGACATATTTTATTGGACGATTGGAGGATGTACATATTTTATTGGATTGTTAGAAGGCGAGGAATTAGGACAAAAAGGATCGATGGGTGTGAGATGAAAGTATTTTGTTTCCAAATCGGCAACTGAAACTTAGATAAGCAGATGGAAAATTGGATGTAGGAAGGAGACAACAAATGAACTGAGAAAACATTTTCAACAAAAGAAAGTTGGAAATATTCAGAAAAAAATATCAATATGAGAACATTAAAAAGAGAAAAATAAAGAAGAATTTTAACACTTTTGCAAAAGAGGATATTATTAGAAGGTTAAAAGACGAATTAGGGAGAAGGACCAGGAGAAATTGAGCTACAAGAATTTATAGAAAATCTAAGTGAGAACATAAACTCTTGCCAGAAGTTGGAAGCAAAAGAATTTGTATAATTGAATCGTAAATGCGAAATGGCAAAGGGCAAAGGGCTTATTGGGGAAACCTTTTAGAATGAGAAGATGTACAGGAGAAAAAAATTAAAAATTACGATGAAACTAGGAGATATTCGACGAAAGTTAGAATTCAAAAATGAAGGCTATATTTTATCCCTTTGGATTGAAGGGAGAACATATAGAACAAAAAGAAAAGAGAAGATATGGCATGGAGGAAGGAAGTGAAATAGAAGAGGATGAAAGAAACTGGGAGTGAAAATAAAAGGGCAAAGAGATAGTCGAAGGTAAGAAGATGATAAAATTGATCGACGAAGCTAAATTAGCATACAGAAGGGAGCAGATAGAAAAGATAGATCTGGGGAAAACTGTGTGAGTTGATTTCCCAATATAAATAAAGGAAGAAAAGTGGATGAGAAAGAAGGTGAAGAGGAAGGATGGAAATTCGCTTACACAGTATAGATATAATTTGAGAAAGTCCAAGAGGAAAAATATAAAAAACGTGTAAAACCAACGCATGGGGTTTAAAAAAGTTCGACGTTGCAAGAATATACAGCGTGTTCCATTCGGTTACCAACAAATAAAAATTCAAAAGGTTAAAAAAAAATGGCCGCGGTTCTATATTTATATTTGGAATGTACCGTATATTTTAATTAAAAAATAATAAAACGTAATTTTATGATTGAGAAATCCAGGTTGAAAAATCGCACATAAACACGGACAAAATCATTATGAAGTATTCAACTGTTTTATCGTCGGCAGGTGGCAATCGAGTTATCGTGATAACAAATGAATCAACTGAATGTTTAACAAATGAATCGTTTGATAAAAAAATATTTTTTTGAACGGCGAAAATCATATTAAAATTGAAAGTACTCACCTACATAACCAACGCGACGTTCAATTGTTAGCAAATGATGTCTGCGGAGTTCATCAGCCGTTCGTGAATCACAGACGGGTTTCCCCACTTTATTTATTTCGACAAAAATTTATCTGTATCGTGTGTAGTAACGCGTAAGAGGGGCAATTCGTACGAAAGTCAGTGGCGTAACATATACAGTTCCACAAAATTAAATTATTATTTTGTAAAAAATTGAATTTTCCCCATTTGTTTTAAACTATGGAAAATAAATAATAAATAAATAATAAACGTTGGCTTTGTTAATTATTTTACATGTTATCCATTCCACGTCATAAATGTTAGTTCACGTGACTGCCCTAAATTTTTAAAGCAACACATGTTTACCCGTCGCTCTGTCTACTTTAATAAAAATTCTGAACTCCATAGTGGAAAAGCCGATTACGCTTTTACGGTGACATTTTCAGCGAAACAAAAAAGAAAAATCCAAAAGGGTCGTTTTCACGCCGTCCATTACAAATGAAAAGCAATTTCCGTTTGACATGCCGATATGTTTAACTTGCGTTTAATTGGACAGGAAATCAAGGGACGGCGATTTCGTCGTTGGAAATCGCAGGAGGCGTCGCAACGTGGACAAAAACAAATTTTACAATACTACGAAATACGACGATTTTGTCCGAATCGTTTGTTTCAGATGTACCCGAACTGATCGTCTTCCATACGAAACGATACGCAATGTACGACACGATATATTTGACGCAGTGCGAGCCGAATTGGTCTAGAAAAGTGGCGACGTCGTGGACGGTCTTGAAGATCCTTTCCCTATACGCAATCCCGTTGGTTTTTATGATGGTGACGTACTGTCGGATCATATGCGCCCTCTGGAAATCCGGAAATCAATACGTTTTAGGTGAGTTACACAAATTTTCAAGGGGACTCCCCCGAAAAATATAAAAAAATTTCGGGGTCAATGTTTTTTTTTAATTCATTATTTTTTTTTAATTTATTTTTTATACATTAAAAATCTCGCAACTTATGATTCGAATGAAAAGAGGGATGGGGTAATTTTTAGCAATTATTGTTTTACTTATTGCATACTTAGAAAGAGACCCCCTTTCAAAATATAAATATAACATATGATTATTTTTTTATGGTAAAAAACTGAACCAGTCTACCTTCCTTCATTTCACCTCTGTTATCCCATTTCTCGCAGTCACCCTATCAGTGCTCCCATTCTTTCCCTTTCCGTAGAACCTGCATTACCCCCCATCCAATACTTATTTCCCCTTTACTCGTTTCCACATCTGGGCTATCAGATAGATAGCCTGGCGCCGTTCCAAAGATTTGAATATCTTTATATCTTTTATCTCTCTCATTTCCTTGGCTAATGTTTCCACCTCCATCATTGACTTGTCCATTCGGTCTCTTCCCCACCTTAATAGCCTCTCCCGCCTCCTTCTTCTCTTCTCAATATCTTTTGGAACTGCCCTTGCCCAGCTCTTACTTAACTTGATCCATTGCTGCCTTTGTTGCCTTTCTTAAACGCGTACTCCAGGTGTTCCTTAAAATTTCATTCTTCTACCCCCGCCTTTTATGAATATCATTACTTTAGGTTTCCTACCATTGAGCACCATCCTCATTTTTTCTCTCTCGAACTTATATGCCATCTCTTTCCTCACTGTCCGCCAACATCACCATATCGTCTGCATATGCTGGTGGCCAGATTCACCCCTTGCCCTCTTCTTCGACGTATGAATGTCGAATATTTCTAAACATGTCATTTTCTCAAGTTTATGCATTCCTGGATTTATTTTTTTAGTAATAAAATTACAATTGTACAATAAAATTGCGTTTTTAATTTCGATAGAGGGAGTTTTGCCAGCAATAAAAAATAAACACGATATATGACTTATTAAAATATTTTATTTGTTGGAAAATGGTGGATTAGGTTGGTCGAGAGTTACTGACACGTTACAATAATTCAGTTTCAACTTTTGTGAAAATGCGACGCCGCTCTAAAAGGATTTTAATGAACGACTCTGTTGCGCGAAGTAACAGATACGTGTTTTGCAATGGAAATTTTTATTTATTTTTAGAAAAATTATCCATTGGCGAAATTTCAATACTTTTGCATCTTTGGGCAAATGAGTTCAAGATAAAATTTTAATGTGATCCCCCACCTCCCCCACTCGAAAATCTAAGAAAATAAATGATTTTCCGTTGGGTCATAATTTTTAGCTCTTATCAGTTTGATGGAATTCATATGGGGTTTTATCCCATTTTTTTTTTTGACAAAAACGTCAAAATATACAGGGTGTTCCAGTTAAAATAAGAAAGTTGGCATCACTTCCGGTTTCACCGGAAGTGGAATTGAATTTTTGACAACACCAAAACTTTGTACGTAAAAATTAAAAATTGATCTGTTTTTTCTCATAACGATAGCTCCAGCCGCTCAAAAGTTATCATGCCCCCCCCCCATGATAACTTTTGAGCGGAAGTTTTCGACCGTACTGTATATCTTTAAAACAAGTTACCGACATTCGACGGGAAAGGACGATCCCGGCGCCGAGCCCAGCCGCCCTCTATGTTCGGTCGCCTTCGTGCATGCACGCTTTGCACGATCGGCAGAACAGCGCTTGCTTCCAACGCATTACGTAAAACACATGTAACTCTTTGCTATTAACTAGTGTCAATGTGACATTTATAAATGAATACCGTCAAATTACGACATTGACATTAAACTACTTTATCGGCATGGCCATCGCACTTTCGTTTATCAAAATTTATTTTTGTTTTGTCTTGGAAAAGAAAGAAAGACGAAAAAGAAAATAAAGATAAATACGTTTTTAAATATTTTTTACTGCCAAGAATTTAACAATAATGTTTAAATGACTGATACACACTTGAACGGTATTGTTAGTGACACTTACAAACTGATGCAGTGACGGATTTAGAAATTTTTCATGGAGGGTGAAGATTTAAAAATAACTAATCTAACTAGAGATAAAAACAAAAAGACAAATTATGAGGTGTTTTATTTCACGTTAATTAATTCAATGTGGTTTTCATTAATAAAAAAAAATTATAAAAAAATATAATTCCAAAGTGACCAGCGTTTTCGCCTGTAACGTTGACTCGGACTTTTAAGTACACTGATGTTCGTTTTTTTGTCTTCCAAATCCAAACTGAAAGCCGACTTAACTTCAACTTTGAATTTTGAATCAACAATTTATATCCGAATGGCGTGCGATACTACGCCGATTGTTGATATTTCAGTGAATTTAATCAAAATCTCCCGTTAATTAATCTTACTCGAGGCTTCGCTCCGTTCTTTGAACTTTCGGCGTAAATTACGAAATCTAATATTTTGTCATTTGCGGTGTTTCGATTAAACGTAAACACACACACACACAATGACACACACACACTCACACACATCAAACACGTTCAAACGTAACGGAAATCTAATTACCCGGATGAATGAATAAATGCCGGTTTCGTTTATGGTGCATTTGGTGTTTAATTAATTACGCTATTTGTTGCAGATATCGCTGGCAACACGCAGTTGTACAGTTTTTCGCTGGCGTCTAACGTAAGCGCCAAAGGACAGCTTAGATCCAGGAAACAAACAGCGAAAATGTTGATATGTGTCGTCGTCGTGTTTGCACTTTGTTATTTTCCAGTCCATTTGATTTCGCTTTTGAGGTAAGTTTATACCATCATGTAACAGGGTGACCAGCTTTCCAATCCATTAATGCTGTACACATATTCAAACTCCCGCTTCCCTCTCTCGAATTAAATATACGGAGTGTCCCCGAAAGGTCTGTACAAAATAATAACACATATTCCTGAAGCCAAAATAGAACGATTTAACCCTACTTACCTCTATTCAAAGTTGCTTCGTTTAGCCGCTAGAGGGATAGAAAGTTCCTGAAAAGAAATCGTTTTTTCGAGAAAACTTTATAACGCTTTTCGCGATTGGGACCAAATTTGGTATGTGGATTTGTACTGAAAGAAAGCATTATTTGGCATGTATTTTTTCTTCTGCCTGTTTTGTAAACATCTTAAGAAGCTCATACTTTTTTTGTTATTTATGAATACTTTTGAAACTTTTTTTTGCTGATAGACACATATGTTACCTACATTTCTTGTCTCTTGCTCCATTTCGTCATTTCTAATAGTTTAGACAGAAAAAATTAATAACCCTCAACACGAACTAGAAATTTTAATCAAATCAACGAAAAAAATTCACACAAATGTTCGAATATACCGCCTTCTGCATGAATGCAAAGATTAACACGTCGTAAAAATTTGAACTGGACCCTTCTCATCATTTCGACATCGTTTTTTAGAGTGTCTACTGCAGGAATTATGACAACGCATCCAAAATGCAGTAGACACTCTAAGAAACGATGTCGAAATGATGAGAAGAATCCAGTTCAATTTTTTACGACGTGTTAATCTTAACAAGGAAGGAGGTATATTCTTGAACATTTGTTGTGAATTTTTTCGTTGATTTAATTAAAATTTCTAGTTCGTGTTGAGGGTTATTATTTTTTTCTGCCTAAACTATGACAAATCACGAAATGGAGCAAGAGACAAGAAATGTAGGTAACTTATGTGTCTATCAGCAAAAAAAGTTTCAAAAGTATTCATCTAATAACAAAAAAATTATGAGCTTCTTAAGATGTGGATGACCATTTTTTGACCACTTAAAAAACACGCAGAAGAGAAAATAACATGTCAAATAATGCTTTCTTTCAAATTTGGTATGTGGACTTGTACTAAGTCCACATACCAAATTTGGTCCCAATCGCGATAAGCGTTAGAATGTTTTCTCGAAAAAACAATTTCTTTTCAGGACATTTGCATCCCTCTAGCGGCTAAACGAAGCAACTTTGAATAGAGGTAAGTTGGGTTAAATCGTCCTATTTTGGCCTCAGGAATATGTGTTATTATTTTGTACAGACCTTTCGGGGACAGCCCGTATAGAGTTACTTACGAGCTACTCATCGATAGAACGGTATCTGCATTTTTTTGTATGATTCGATTTTTTTTGTTTCATAAATGGAGTCCCGTCAATCTGTTTCAACCATTTCCTCCAATTCTAAAATGTGTGTTACATATCTTGACAATTAAATATTGGATCCATCACTATACAAGTTTTTATTTCATTTTTCTCCATTTTACTTCACTAGTTTCGCTTGTTTCCACTTTACATTTTTACCACTAGGAAATACCATCTTTCCTACCTCATTATACACATTTTCTAACCACTTTCTAACCAAAACTCTAGTCTTGTTTTGCACAAGATCCTGTGTTAGAATATAATTTTTCAAAACATTAGGTCACTAGCACTCAATATTTTGTAGCGAGAAATATAAAATTAATTAATTGTTTAAATTATGCATACATGTGTACCATTGAATAAGTTTTTTTTTAGTTTGCGTTTGCAACGATAAATACCTTGCGGTATTTCTATATAATTAAGGCTTATTACTAAGAAATTATAAATTAAGGATGAAAATGGCTCTAAACTTTTTTTTATCCTCTACGTCTAATAATAAAGAACGAAACTGGAATTAATTGTGATCAACAACGTCATTTCAGACAGATAAATGCGAAATTTATTTCATTCAATTGGAATAGTTTCCCTCAAAAAGGTTTCACTTGATCAGTTTCCATACTTGGTAAAGT
Organism: Lethrus apterus; assembly: GCA_018397195.1. Taxonomy (NCBI): domain Eukaryota; kingdom Metazoa; phylum Arthropoda; class Insecta; order Coleoptera; family Geotrupidae; genus Lethrus; species Lethrus apterus. The sequence continues at coordinate 33,460 of JAFFZR010027474.1, read as the reverse complement.
ACCTTTCAAGCATACAAATTAGGCAATCAGTATTTAATCATGAGGATACAAACTTGTTTTAGCACCAATATAACCATGCATGTTTACAATTATGTTGTAATTAATTTGAAATATAGGGTTGTTTATGCCCAGAAACGAACGTAAGTTCTAATGGTTTGTATGTTTTTTGACTTCATCGTTTAAGATGCTGTTAACGATTAAAAACATAAATAGTTTTCAGCAACCAACTGACTAACCAACTGCGGTTAGTTTGAAAAATTATGGTTTAAATAAGAAATTGAGCGAAACGTTCGTGTAAAACTGCGGTAGGTAGGTAGGTAACAAGATTGTCGACCAATCCGGTTTTTACTGTGCAATAAATGTTTCAACGGCATTAAAACCGAGTGACGTTTTCTTAATTATAATTAAATAATAAAAAAATAAATAAATTCATTTAACAGACCATAATACATATAAATTGTACGCGGAACTTAAAAATGCAATCGCAACTTCACAACAAAAACATTACGCCAAGGCAACGTCAAATAAATATTAGATAAGGTTATCTACGATAAATTCCGAGAAAGAATTTAACGTACGGAATACGGATACGTCGTTAACTTAAACATAAACTTGTGAACAACGTACTACATAATAAAAGAATCTTGTTATAATAAAATACTCACTCTTTGGATTCGTTGGCAGCAGTGTTGCCTCAGTTAACTGAAACAAAACAAAGGCGATTACCGACACGCTACATGACTTATTAACCAACTAATCGATACTGTCAGACTCGCAATATAAAAAGTCTAAAATATTACAGGCGATTATTTCATAATTAATCACACGAGATGCTAACTGAATGTTTGAGTTTATTTATGAATTATTGGAAAAAAGTCACTTGGATTTCAACAGTTCATTTTATGATCACTTTTTAATGTTTCACTAATTGAAAACTTCCAAAATCTTTACTTGAAGTTTCTGAACAAAAGCTTGACAAAAACCAAAAGTTGGAAAACCTATCACAGCTTTCTCATTTAAGGTCACGCTATATTTATAGTGTCAGATTATACGTTTATCATTTTATTATTGAAAAAGACGAAACAAAATATATTTTCTAATAAAAAAAAAACTGCACGGGGAAATTTTCTTGACTGATGAATTCTTGCAGAATATATTTAGTATCAACTCTTTTACAGGTGTCCCACGACGTGAGGTCACAACTTCGTCTACGTAATCTTTAGACTAAATATAGTTCAAAAGTCTAATAAAGTTACGTGCGGAGGGGAATCATCGTGCTGGTACCACATGCCATGTCTGATCGCAAGAGGGACATTATCTAACAACCAAATGATCCTCTAGAAAATTTAAATAACTGTCGGCGGTTAAATGGTTCTGAAAAACGAATGGACCAATGAGAATGAGAATAATTCCACACCAGACATTCACTGAAAACCTATGATGATAATTTAACAATGTGATTTCGTGTGGATTTTCCAAATCCCAAGAGTGGCTGTTCTTTCTGTTCATTAATCCATTCCTTGTAAATGTTGCCTCATCCGTGAATAAAATTCATAGGTGTCGATTTTGAATGATCAAGCGGCAAAAGTCCATACGACTAGCGAAATCTGTACGTAAAAGGGGTTGAACAGGCTGGATATAACAAACGTAATGGTTATGACTTTTTATTCTTCTCCAAACTCGCATTCGTGGAACATTAAATTGTGCAGATACACGAACAGAGATGCCGGGATTATTATCAAATTCTCGCAGTATGTCGTGCTCATTTTCTAATTACTTACGGATGGCATCCTTTTAAAGTGTGTGCTTCAATTTTCGCGAGTTTTTTTTTTGTTGATACCTTTGTTAGCAAATAACCGGCAACAGTAATACATAAACAGGAGAGGCTGGACAATAGAAGAATAAAAACAGTCAGATATGTAAGGAGGCGAAAAGAAGAAGAAAATAATTTGAAATTTCTTATTAATGTGCATAATTCATACGTCTGATTATATGTAAAAGTATTTTCTAATTGTTTTCAATTCTTTAAAAAGCCGTTACAACACATAACAGACTTTTTTTTTAAGTTTTAAATTAACATTTTTCAAAGGTATGCATCAGCTAATCGACTAATGACAAATTACAGCTCAGAAACACTTAATAACAAAACAGGTGTAGCATACCTGTCTCAACTATAACCACCCATATTTGGAGTATAATAAACGGATAATGATATATTTATTACAATTAATTTATGCATGTTGATCACCTCTTCAGATAAGACATATCTTGTATACATCATTTCCTTCACATCTAACCTTGTGATCACGCGTGTACATAATTGTCATGTAGATTGAAAGTGAACGTAATTTTTTTTTGCATTTACGCCAATAATCTCAATAAATATTTTTAATATTAAACGCATAGTAATCTAATTAAATAGCTTGCATGTGTAATCGACAGCTGAGCATAAAACTAGCCCGCACTAAACATAAACCTCTCGATTATATATTTTAATCAAGTGGGACGAAATATGCTATGAATAAATTATAAATAGAATATGTTACACATAGACGACGAAAGTAAATTGAGAGATGAGGAATTCGCTCCAGTAATGAATGACACCTGCTCAATGTCTTATGATGAATGTTATTAATAACAGAAGATATTCAGAATATGAATTAATAATAATAAATATTTTAACGGAAACGTGTTTAGATGACGCATTTAACTTTATAACCGCACGTTTGCACAACGTACAAGTCATTACTAAAATTAATCTTACGCTACAAAATAGAAAGTTTATATCATCACATAAATAACGAAGTAAAAATGTACAGGCAAAGTAATAACAGTTGTTTGTAGTTGTACTACTTGTATGTAAAATTATGGTCAGAGGAAATGTCGTACCAATAAAACCAAACGCACGTCGAAATTAACGACAAATGTCGTCCTAGGGATCATGCTGACCGTGTTTGCTGATCAGGTAGGTACCTGACCCGCTGCATTCGATAATATTTTACGATGAATTTTACTACAGTACAGAGATGAAAGCAAAACTTATTATTGAAAACATTTTAAATGTATCATTCATAAGTTGAAAACAAATTCTAGGAAAACTTACGATATAAACACAAAATACTATAAATGACAATAATGAATGAAATATATTTGTGCGGGATATAATAAAAACAGACATGAACAATTAAACTTTTAATAATATTTTTTGGGAAATTCACATCAATAGTAACATAGCCTTATATGCAATACAAGTGTGGGCGAAAATACATTGTTAATCCCAACCTTAAAAAGCCGGCACGTGTTTCCCTAATTAGATAATACCCTTAGCGAAAGCATTTAGGGAAATTCCCAGCTTATATACCGATAGGTTCATTTTATAGTTACTGAGTTATCGTATTACCTGAGTGTGTGTTTGATTGCTTTATTACTTTAGTATTCTTTACATTTATAGTTTTGTAGTTTGTATATATTTTGTTTGTAGTCTTGTAGTCTCATAGTTTATAGTTTATAGGTGTTTACGGGAAAGGGTTGCATGGAAGAACGAATAGTCATCTATGGATGAAAATCGAATGCGATCCTTTTTCTCCCTTCAGTTTACGTGTTTACGTTTTTTCTTGGGAGAAATAAATTTATATTAATATTATTATTATTATTATTATCATTATTATTATTATAGTTCTTTCATTTAACATATTATCGATATCTTTAGCATTCTTTGGTATTTTATAACATTGTTAGTACTAAATAATAACTTGAAAATATAAAATATAAGCTTGTAAATAACTCAATAATATTTTTTTGAAAAAGAGTAAATCAATACGCATATATGTATTCAGCGATTAATAAATAAGACTATGAGAAATGCGGACTACGAGTCCCAGATTATCAAAAACTATTTCAATATAACGCTAACAAATGAATTATGCACAATTATAAGTAGGTATACCAGATCGTCGTAAAATATATAATATGAAATCGAACAAATCAGTTGTCTTAAAGAAAATCACTACTGATTTATACAATCAATTTGTTCCACCAAACAATTCATTAAGATCTCAATAAATAAATTAAATAGAATTAAAAAAATTGTATAACGAAATTAAAAAAAAGGCGATTTTGTCCTACGTTAATCATTTACATAAATCTGTACAATTTACATAAATTACATAAATCTGTAACAAAAAACATACAACTGTTAAAAAATTCACACGTAATTTCGTTTAAAATACAAAATAATTTACTTTGCAAGTATTGATAGATTATAAAACTCGACACAGTTTCTCGTCACGGAAAATATATGACCTTGAAATGAAATAGAGTAAATTGCAATATAATTGCTAATTTGGATTGCAGAATAGAATCAAAATTTGGTTTTGTTTATCGATTTCAATTATACTTTACGACAATCTGGAATTGTATATATTTAGGCATATTAAATTTATTATTTTGTAATGCATTGTTTGTTACAGGTTTATGTTATTTATGTAGAAACGATTAACGTAGGACAAAATAGTAGTTTCTTTTTTTAAATTCATAATAAAATTATGTTTAACGGTTGTAGTCCAGTCATTTGGCGCTCAAAAAGGAGGTTACTTGTGAATTTTTAGGGTAGTTTTGAAAATTGGTATATTTATAGATTTTGACGTGCTCTTTCCGAATTTTTACTTTGCCACCTCTTTTTTTCCGGAAGTAGCCAAAACAGTTTTTCGACGATATTTCCTTTCCGACTCACTTTACGGTGAATAATATAGTTAATAATATAGAGCGCCGCAAAGTCTACCCGCAACACGCGTATTGACCAACAAATTCATTTCCACACCGCCATGAGGTAGAGTTCCTGGCGCGTTTTTTTTTAGTGGTATCCCCAGTAGGCCTAATTCACATTGATACACTGTTTTGACTAAATTTAGTGCACTCCTTCGCTTCGCTATCCCCGATTTTTGAAATGCTATCAATACCCACTTCTTGAGACATGTGACAGTTTATTTTCTCGTCTCCGATAATTCCAGTGCTTATTGACATGAGTTCCTTTACTTCCGCCAAATTTAAATTACGCTGTTGTGATTGGTTAATAATTGGTATGGTTTTTCAACGCGTAGTAAAATATTTTTCAAGCAAGCAATAGTCGCTCACAATACCCGTACTGACGACGAGTATCAACTCAGAAACCAACGTTGGTCTGCGGATGTAAGTGACTATGCAAGTCGAGCTCTTGTTTCAAATAAAATATTTTTCGTTGATATATGAAATACGCGTGTTGGAGTAGACTTTGCAGCGCTCGTACTCCGAAACTATTCATTTCACAAAAAACGGCCGATACATAAATTATAGGAAATGTTCTCTAGTTTAATTTATTACATAACTATTTTCACCGTAAAGTGAGTCGGAAAGGAAATATCGTTGAAAAACTGTTTTGGAGCGCCATTTTTCCAATATGGCGGCTACTTTCGAAAAAAAAAGAGGTGGCAAAGTAAAAATTCGGAAAGAGCACGTCAAAATCTATAAATATACCAATTTTCAAAACTACCCTAAAACTTCACAGGCAAAACTTCCAGCTGATTGGACTATCTAAGGGTATGTGCAAATTTTTGTAAACATATTTCAAAAAAAATTAAAACACAATTCGTCAATTTTTTTAAAATTAAATTACATGTTTTTTTTTTTGGTATTAGCAGCTCAACAGAAGTAAACTCTCTGAATTTGGTTGATAATAATCAAACAATTTTGTCAATTATTGTATAAAATTTCTCATATGTTACAACATTTATGCCGGTCACTGTATATTTTTTTGGAAAAAAAACATGTAGGGTAACTTAGTAATTTATGATAATTACATCATTTCAGAGGTGATGGTGCATTATTAAATAGATTAAAAAACGCAGGAATTGAAGATCCAACTAAATATATATCATTTTACGGTCTTCGAAATCATTCTGAATTAAATGGTGAACCGATAACGGAATTAGTTTATGTGCATTCAAAACTTATGATAGTGGATGATAAAATTGTCATCTGTGGATCGGCTAATATCAATGATAGATCATTAATTGGAAAAAGAGATTCAGAAATTGCTGTGCAAATTGAGGTTCTTATAAAATCTTTATTTTCTATAAGTAGTAAGCGCTATATTTTTACAGGATGAAGAATTTGAAGATGGTATAATGAATGGTGACAGATTTCCATGTGGAAAATATGCAGGCACATTAAGAAAATATTTATTTAAAGAACATTTAGGTTTATTGTGTAGAGAAAACGAACGAATAGATATCGATATTTCAGATCCAATTTCTCATCATTTTTATTATGATATTTGGTACCAAACTGCTAGTTTAAATACAGAATTCTATGAAAAAGTATTTCATTGCGTTCCAAGTGACCAAGTTGAAACTTTTGAAGATTTGAAAAAATACATTGCAAATGAACCACTCTATTTGACTGAATTTTCAAGATCAGAGACTATGTTGCAAAGTATAGAGGTTTGTTAGTTTTATTGATGATTTTTGTAGTTACAAATTAATTTGAACTTTTATAGGGGCATTTAGTTCTTTTTCCTTTAAATTTCTTATGCCAAGAAAATTTAACACCGGCTGTTAGTTCAGTAGAGGGAATAATGCCTACATCTTTATGGACTTAACTTTCAATCAGTTTGACTTTACTTATTCCATGAAAAAATGTTTTAATATTTTTAACACTCAAAGAATTTAATTTATTTTTTATAGGTTTGTACACCCATTATACATTATTGTATATTTTTACGGAATAGTTTTTAGAGTTAAATTCATAGTGTTTGAACTTAAAATCTGATGTGGTAAGAGGATTGAAAAGATAATTTAAAAGAAACACTAAAAATTAACATTTGTTTTTCTTGTCATATTTTATAGAATTATCATGTAGTAATTGTCTTTGGTATACAAATAATATTCCTATGAATTTTGTAAGGAAAAACCAATGTGAAAGCAAACCACTAAATATAATTTTTGAACATCGTCAGTAAAAATTTTAAATTAAAATTATTAACAAGTATTCTTAAAAAAACATTATTAAGTAATTGTTATGTACAAGTCAGTACTGCCTATAGGAATCTTAATAAATACATTTTTTATAATAAAATGTTTTTCATTACCAGACTATAATAATACTATAATAATATAATTAGAACATTTACATTATGTTACAGAACAAACTATAAATACAGAAGAAGTTAGTTGGGGATAAAACGCATCGCCAGAAAACGGTTATTCTCAAACTTGATGTTTTCTTCATCATTTTTTATTTCTTTTAAAGACTCCCTTAGTCTTTGATTATTCACACCTATCCCAGAGAGTCGTGCACTTCTTCTAACGGGAGTTACAGTGAAGATTTTTGGTTCATCATGTCTATAAAAAAAGAAGCAATTGAAAAATAGTACTCGGTAATATTAGTTAACTAATTAATTGCATAGAAATTGGTATAAGAAAGATGTAAGTGTAAACATTTAAATATTTAAGATAATCGTGATTCACATTATAATAGGATTACTTTTGTAGTGGCTTAATCTTTAGGTAATCTCAAGGAGAAGGAGAATTCTAACGAATTCTCCACAGACAAGCTAAAAAAAAGTGAAAAACAGTAGTGGAGATAAGATAGGAAAATTTAAAAAACAGAATAAAACAAGCCCCGAAAGATTTTTGTGGAGAAGCCAAAATAAAAACCATGAAAGAAAAAGCCTGGTCTTGACATCTAATTTTTGGTCTGTTATTCTTCATCCATTAAATTTCTCATTTCATGATTCATAAGCGGCCTAAATTCTTGTATTTCTTTCGATCCTAAAATCCTTAAAAAAATTCTCCAATATTCCCAATTTGTCTTCATCCTTGTTTACTAGACACATTGTTTCAGCTTCGTATGTTATTGCTGGTCTGATTGCCCCTTTATATATTTCCATTTTTGCTGTTTGTACTCCTGTTATTTCTTCCATTTACTGTTACTCCTAGGTATTTAAAGTTTTCCACTTTTTGAAAGTGATATTCTCCTAGTTTTAGATTTTCCCTGCCTTACCTTCTTGTGCGTATCATGTATTTCGTTTTATTTTGATTGATTTTTAAACTTCTGGTTTCAGCTTCTCTTGCTAAGACACACTATTGCCTCTTCCAGGTTTTGTGTATCCTACGAGTGCTAGGTCGTCTGTATATCTATGATTTGTGTTGATCCTTGTGTGATAGTCTTTTTAAGCTCTGGTTTTTAATAGCTCCTTCCAAGGTGTTGTTGAAGCGTGTTGTCGACAGACTGTTTCCTTGTCTCACGCCGACTTTTATATTAATGTCTCCATCTTTTGTATTAAATTTCGCTTTGGACTTCTCTATCATCATTTTTGCCAGTTTGATGAGATTTGCTGGTATTTCCACATTATCCATTTCCTTTACAAGTTGATGTCTATTTATGCTGTCAAAGGCTTGCTGGAACTCTATGTATGTGTAGTACTATATCGTGTTCGTAGCAAGTCGTGAGGAAAACAGTGGAATTCAAAGGGGTAATACAGGCAGAAATTACAAAACTCACAAGTGATAGAAAAACGTGGATAGAAGTGTGGGATGCCATAGAGATTTTACTCTTTATAACATTACACCAAAAGATAGAAAGGTTCCAGATTTATATTAATAGCACATTAAAACAAATAATTAACTATGAGAAATGAAGCAAAAATTCCAGCCAAGACATTTACATTTTATGGTTCTGAATTATCATGTTTTCATACAATGAAGTTATAACAATTTTTTTTTTTAGAAATATAATATATCTTTATGCTGGGGAACACCATTAGCCAGTTACACTTTATTAAAGAAACTAGTGATTTATCAGAAGTACTTTCTGATAAACGCACTATACAGCTTTTTTATATACACTGTTTAACTGGACATCCACTGTGAATACTACCCACTCATCTTGATGTGCTATAAATGAGGCAAATATATAAAGGGGTTTTCCTGGTACCTCATACACAGGGATGTCCCTACAGAATCTACATTTGCGGTCAAATAGGTATCCAATGTCACATAAATGGCTATAACCAGGTAAAACAGAATACATATACTTATATGAACTTATTTATTGATTCTGTGTGATACTTCAAATAAACATTAACTAGCACTGAACAGAAAAGTTTAGTAAGGAAGCAAAATAAGCAGCCTTGTCTAGAAATAACAACATACTACTATTTTTTTATGATAAGGACTTTTTTAAATTTTAGAGTGTTTGTAATATGGAAGGTGAATTAAAATTAAAAGATTATAAAATAAGAATTAAAACATTAAAACAAGCACTTTATTGTAATAAATGTTAGTAAATATTAATACTACAGGTATTCTAGCATTAAAGAATAATATACTTCATAAAAACAATAAGAACACATAATAAAAAGCACTGTTATAAATTATAAAACAAATTACAAGCGAATTTTAAACATTTACCTTTTCATTTTCTTTTGCTGAATTGCAAACTTAATTATACTCGACTTAAATACATTTCGTGCATCCAGTATTATTTTTGCTCTCTTTTCATTACTTTCATCATTCGAATTTGTGCTTATGTTTAGTAAACTAAATTTTTGTAACAGTTGATCCAAAGATTCGTCGACTGCTTGAACCTATTAAATGAAAAATGTTAAATTTACATAAAAACGCTTTTCTCAGTACTTACCTCTGCACCTTTTACAATAGCAGTTTTATAGCACTCCACTGCAGAAGCAATGTTTCCTTTAGATTGCTCCAAACATGCTCGGCATTCCCAGTATTGCGGCTCTTCATCTAAATATGTGTACTTCTGTCGAATTTTATCCAACCATCTTTCACACTGTTCATGTGGATAACCCTAAAAATCAACGAGTCAAATTTGAATATTTAATAGATGTGGTACATACATCTTGTATTAATTTGTGTAAATCACTTAAAGCATCTTTACAAATTAATCCATAATCCGGAAGATTTTGTTTAATAAGTTGTTTATCTTTACTATCTTTACATTCATCTTCTTCAATTATAATACCTAAATTTTCATAACTGCCATTTTTACTCAAATTAACAACTGCCTCGATGTTTTCTTTATTTTCTAAATCATCATGATTTTGCATGTCAAAGCATTTTAAATGATGATATGATCCAAGTGATTTTCCTCTTTTACTCAGCCAGTTGTTCAGTCTCCGTTGCAAATCAGTAGATGTGTACTGAGGTCCAGGAGTCGATGTATATGCAATACCTAGACTGTTCCTTAATGATGAAGGAGTGCAAACTGTTACGCTACGTCTGTGATATGCTGTAGGTGTTTTAAACGTAAGGAATCGCTTTTCTTCTCGAATAGGTGAAACATTCTGCTGTAGAAATAGCCTTTCTGGAATGTTTTCTGCAGAAACATGATTTTCTACATTAGACATTTTCTCTACTTTAAAATGAACATGCCTTTTGAAATCTTCAGCCGACAATGATCTTCTGACTGGCATTTTTTGTTTGTTTTCAATTTTCTTTTTAGTATCCCCTTTAGTCTTGCATGCATTTGTTTGTTTACATTTCGACTGTTTAATCACACCATTCATAGAATTACCGTTTGTATTAGACTTGGTTAAAGCTTTTTCACATTTTTTGTGTTCAATGTGCTTTTTAAATGGCTCAATTTTAACCACATTCAATTCTGGCATATTTGAGCTTTGTAAGTCAGCAAAGGATGTTACTGAAGGAGGAAACTTAACATCTCTTAACCCTAAATCTTCTGTTTTTTCTTCATCAAATAAGAACATCGGATTTGCTTTAACCATTCGATAAATACTGGTTTTTGTTTGTTTTACGATAGGCAACTTTCTTTTCATCGATAATTTTCTTGATAAAGCAGGTTTTCCATCCTTACTTTCGGATGCCATAGCCGACACAAATTATAAACAGAAAAACAACTTTTTCCTACTAACAGAATTCTTAAAGAAAAACTGCATGCACACTACCACCAGATGACCGTTAACTGTTTAAAATTACGTTAACGTCTCTTGCGACTTTTGAATCTGCCTGTCACATGATCAATCAACAGAGTCGCCAACATAAATTTGTATTAGTTTTAAAATTGTGAATATAATAAAGAGGACACATATAATTTGATATAACGTGTATTTTAAAAATGATAGCAATTTTTTGCATCGATGTTAAAATACTAACAAATAAAGCGAAATTAATTAGTTAGCAAAATAGTATTGTTAGTAACGTAAATCAAAAAACTTTCTTGCGCAAGTACTAACTACATTTAACTTCAGTGGGTAAGCATTGGCGTAACATAAAATGTTACTTGATTTTTTATAATAGTAATAATTAGGAAAATAGGAAAAACAGTAAGAAGTAGTTATCGCACAGTATACTGCTTAGTGGCGTGTCTTTTATCATATTCTTCAAAATGCAAGTTTTATATTTTGGTTCGGTACTTTTTATCTAGCTATAATGTGCGTCCTTTTTAATAATGTTAACGATCAACGTTAACGGTCCCGCATTAATTAATTCGAGATAGGACCGTAGTTTTTGCAAATTTGCGTTTAGAGTAAAGTCAACTATCACCAGTTAAAATATCAGTACTTATTTACGGAACAACCTGTATATAAAAATTGATTGAATGGATTGATTGATAATGAACAGAAAACAAAGCTCTTCGCAGTGAAGCCTATTAGTAGAAAGGGTAAAAATATATACCGTGAAGGATTAAAAACTGTGAATAAAATTAAATAGGAAATCCAACTGAATTATCAATTTTTAAAACCAGTCAATTTAAAAATCTATAAATTAATACTTAGGCAGAAGAAACACTATTAAGATTCCAACGATAGACATAAAGAATTTTTTGATCCATACAGGATTGTAATGGAAAATGTTCGATTAAGAATTGAAGCATGCATGTTGGTGCTGATATGAACGATTTAATCTTCCACAAATAAAACTGAATACATTAGATTGATACATTATTTTTTACCTAATTATAAGTTCTCTTTAAATTATTACACTTTTAAAATTTATTAAACATTTTCTGCCATTTCGGAATGATATTTGAGGTAAGGGAAACGCATAAACTTGAACTAAAATTAGTATCCATGTTTTTTTCTACGCCACTGAACACTTTACCGGCAAGAAGCATTATAAATTGTCAAAGTGTTACCAACTACAACTGGGAAATTTTGAAACTTTCTGGAAAAAAGCAAAGATGTATGATAAAATGAGAAATTTTAAGAGTGCAAACAATTATCCGTTAAAAAGTCACCGTATTGAATGGTATTAGGGACAAAAAAACGTAGATAATTGTGGGAATTTATGTTCTCCATGGTTGGCAACACTGCGAACTATACAAATATAATACGTTTTGTTGCAGCCTATGGTTTCAGCCGAGAGCTAGTTTTTGTCTCTGTTAACTCATTTTACTTTTAAAATACGTTTTCCATACTTACCACTTACAACAAATCTGTTAAAAAATGAAATTTTAAATACGATACAGAATTAGGTTCAGTAAAAATTATATTACTTGGTACTCAAATGTTATGGTTTTTATGACGCAGGAAATTAAAAGTAGAAAAAGTTTCTATTTTCCGAATTTTGTTTTAGTTGTTTATTTAAATTATAGTTTTAACAGTTTGTTCTATAATTATTTGTTTACGTTACATCCATACATTTCGTGAGTGTTTGGTGTTTCGGTGTTTCAATATAATAATACATATTTCTATTTTAAAACGGACAAAAGAGCAAACTAATAACAATATGTTCAGTTCAAAAATAGGTTATAAAGTTTAAACATTCGTTCTAAAAAATACCATGGGTTTTCATTTTATTTGGCTAGACATAGGATAGCATTTGTTTTTACATTACTAGTTGTTCTCTTGTTGATTGTGAATTATTTTATACAATTCACTAAAGGTATGATTACTTATATGTGACTTTTGAAACTGTTAATTTATCTGTGTTTTAGTGTTTAGTAATGAACATGGACATTTTAAACAAAGAGATTCATCAGAAAAGATGGATGCAACAGTACCTGAATATGCAAGCATGAATATAACTGATCTAGTCCTCGAACATAATGGCAGTTTAGAAAGCAATATTAACTGTGAAGTAATACATATCGGTTTAGTTTGTTCCGGATTCATTTCAAATATCTATCTTCATACGATGCTTAAATCTCTTTACTTTTATCGAAATAATCCGATACACTTTCATATTCTAGTTAACAAATTCTCAGAAAAAGTATTATATAAATTATTTCAAACATGGGCTGTGCCACAAGGTATGTGTTTAAGCTTAATGTTAATGTTACTTATGTGCATTTTTTTTAGTAAACGTAAGTTTTTATGATATAAACAGTGTTATATATGATGTTCAATGGGTACCTAATAACCATTATTCTGGTGTATATGGATTATTGAAATTAGTATTTCCAAAGCTTATACCATACGATATACACAAAATAATAATTCTGGATACTGATCTAACTTTTAGCGGTGATATATTTGAATTATGGCAGTTCTTTAATAATTTTAATAGCAAGCAAGTATGTATTTTAGTAATTGTATCATGTCGTAAAATTATTAAAAAGTTATTATAGGCAGTTGGCTTAGTTGAAAACCAAAGTGATTATTACTTATCAAAAAAAAGTGTGCGATGGCCAGCTGTTGGCAGGGGGTAAATTAAATTGAAAATGAATTATAAATTTAATATTAAATTGAATTTATTGTAGTTTTAATACGGGAATCATATTGTATCATTTGGAGCATTTAAGAATGTATAATTGGAACGAACTATGGAATAAAATTGGAAAGAAGACGGCAATCATTTATGGTTCTACGTCATTGGCAGATCAAGATATAATAAACACTGTTATAAAAGAAAATCCATTAATTGTTTATGAAGTGCCTTGTTATTGGAATACACAATTAAGTTTTAACACACTTAGTTATAATTGCTATAAAAATAATCGTGTTAAGGTAAATAAAACAATTGGATGAGCCTTTATTTAAAACAAATGTCTTTAGGTTGTGCATTGGAATTCACCAAAAAAGTTTAATGTTGTGAATAAAGATGGCAACTATTTTAGAAGTATGTATACAACATTTTTGGAATTAAATGGCAATCTGTTACGACGACAATTGTACAATTGTTCCAGTAGTTTAAAAAATGAGGAGGTAAAGAATTTTTTTAAATCATTAATTTATTGGAATTATAATTTTTGCTTTTGCAGGAATCAGCTCCTGATGTTTGCTCTGATTTTCATAAAGCACAAACTAATCAGTGGAGAACGTTGTTATATTTTAGGAAATTTGTTTATAATCCTGTAAATAACGACGTAACGTTTGTTGCACAATTTTCATATGATAGGTTGCAGTTGATTGAAGATCTATGCAAGCACTGGAATGGTGAGTTCATTTGTTTCTTAACAATGTAATTTGACCAACAGGATAAAATTGATGTTTTAAAAAATGTTTTCGAAGTATTTCAAGTACATTGAGAATGTTATTTCCACTATAGCATAATCTTAGATGCAATAGAGCTGGGAAGTTGCAAGTAACTAGTAATGGGAAAAATACTAATAATAAAATACATTTCAGATAAGAACACAATAGTAAAAAATTATAAGCCTCATTTATAAAATCTAGTTTTCATATTTTCCTGGGTATTGTTTGCTTGATTTCACTATTTATAGTAATGTTTTTCTTTAAAATAACATTATTTTAGGTCCAATGAGTCTTACTCTTTATGCAACGGATCCAGAATTTCAACAGTCCAGTGTGTTTTTAGATAACATAGACATTTTAAAAGATAGGACAAATATTGCCTTTCATGTAGTTTTTAAAGATGGGGTTTGTTTTTTAAATAAAGCTTGGTTATTACATTTATAATTATTTTATTGTAGGAATATCATCCGATAAATATTTTGCGAAATGTTGGTTTACGTAATGTCAACACTCCGTATGTGTTCTTAGCTGATATTGATTTTTTACCAATGTATGGTTTATATAAAGTGTTGAGGAATCATCTTGCATCAATGAAATCCATTGATAAGAAGGTATAAATATATTCCACAAATGTGATAAAGTTAATATTTCATTTATTTAGGCTTTAATAGTAGCACCTTTTGAAACGCAAAGGTATAGAAGCAGATTTCCAAAAAGTAAAACTGAGCTACTGCGAATGATGGAGAAGAAATCTATATTTAGTTTTCGCTACGATGTCTGGGCTTCGGGTCATGCACCCACAAATTACACGAGATGGAAAACTGCAAAAGCTCCATACAAAGTGTGTTTACAAAGATTTAAACGTTCATAATTTTAATTGGCAGTAAATTTATTAGGTGAAATGGGAACCTGATTTTGAGCCTTATGTGGTTGTTAGATCTGATGTCGTGGAATATGATATTCGATTTATGGGTTTTGGATGGAACAAAGTGTCACACATAATGGAACTAGAAGCTCAAGGATATGAATTTATCGTTTTACCAAATGCATTTATTGTTCATAAACCACATGCTCCTAGTTATGACATTGCCAAATTTAGGAAGTCACCAATTTATAGAATGTATGACTGATATAATTGATAAATAAATATTTTTTAATTTGATTTCAGGTGTTTGCAAAATTTAAAGGAGGAATTTGTGTCAATGTTGCAAAGAAAGTATGGACGTGTATATGACCAAAAGAATAGTTCAATAATGTCTTCTAAATAATTATTGTTATGTTTTCTAGATATATAATACCTATGTATTCTACATTGTATATTTATTTTATTCTGTATGTACAAACTTATGTATAATCAAATATATTTAGACTTATTTATGTAATTGGTGTTTTTATTAAATTTAGTTATATATAAGTCATTTTTGGGTCTTATCCTAACTTTGCGTTGAAACGACCAACTTAAAATATTCTTAAAACTACTACAAAAGTATGTACAATCTAAATGAACCCTCTATTGCCCTCGTTTTTAGTAATATTTTTTTCAGTCATTATTTTCAGTCGAAATTTACTTATTTAATCTTGAGGTCCATCTTTTCCAGTCATTTGTCATCTGTAATACTTCATGTAAATTTTGTTCTCTATTTTCTGTAGCTTTCTTGATTTCGTCCTGTCAATTTTTCTTGGACTTCCTCTGGTTCTTTTATTCACTGGCCTTGCTTCATAAATTTATCTGGTTATTCTTCTGACTCGTCCGAACCATCTTAACTGATTCTCTTCTTTTAATTGTTCCACCGGTTTCGCCTTGAGATTTGTCTGTATGTTTCATTCCGTATACGGTCCATTATTGTTTTTCCTTGTTTTTTCTACGTTTATGTTCATGTATTTTCTATGGTTGTTATATATATATATTTTCAAATTTCTACGGTTCTTTCATTTTCTGCAAATAACATCATGTTTTCTGCGTAACACAACTCTGTTATTTTTAGAAGTTACTGATAATAAAATACAGAAACAAATGGTAATATAACCGATATTTTCGTTTTTTAATTTGTCGTCTGTGAAATCGTTTGTTTTTAGGACATTTATAGAAATTAAGAAATCATTATTATGTGATATTTTATGTCTGTACCATAAAATAACTTTTATATTGATAAATTAGGCTTTGAATATATCTATCTGCTGCAGCTACATATATTTTGAAAATTTAAAGTCTCTTCCAACAAACTATTCGGAACGATTGCGGATTTTTTCACAGATCGAACTTCAGTTATAAAAAAATCATTTCATTCGAGAACTCTGAGGCGTCATCTATGCGCAGAAACGAATTTTCGTATTTTTCATTTTTAGTTGGCATCACTTGGCACATTTTCATCCAAGCAGTGGCGTAGAATATTTTTAATAATTTCCGTGTGCTATTTATGTTAAGTTCTTGGTAAGTTTTATAGTTTGTAGTTTACGTTTAGATAGTAATTACTTCCTTATAGACATTAACTTTTATAGCGTACTTATATAAAGGTATTATTCGATAAGTAAATAATTGTAACCTAACTACGCCAATGAATTTTCTCCCACTTTTCACCCAGATCAGTTGATGACGCATCAGAGTTCTCATTTGAAATAAGCTATACTTCAAGTTAGCCACAAATGAAATTGAATGTTTCATTGGTAGATAAAATCCCGAACCGTTTAGAACTTTTGTTGGAACATACCTATAAATAAACAAAAATAATTTTCCTAATGAAAATGTTAACAATGTCTGCATATTTTACTGCGTTTTTGAATTAAAAATGCCCTTCCTTATGTAATTTATTTGGATCATCCTTTCACTTCAATTTAATTTTGATTTTATTTTGCTTCGTGTTATTATAATTTATATTATTATTATTTTATTTCTATTTTAGATACAGACGAATAGAACATTGACATGATTGACTTACTGTTGGAAAACGGACATACTTTTAATTAGCCGGACCAACGTTTTGTGATTCGAACAGAATTTTGTCAACGTGGCAGATCACTTTGTTCGGAGAATATTTATTCTATTTGACATTCAGTCAATTAATTAGACGTTAGAACTGTAATCGTTTCAATATATAATTTTTTAAGTGTTTTAGATTTTGTTTGCATCAGTTACTGACTAATTCACTTATTGTTTATCTAAAGGCACACTCGATGTGACAAATGTAGACCAACATTGGAGCCAAAGTTGGGTATTTGTTAAAATAGGGTGACCAGTTTCCAATCCATTAATGCTGTACACACATTCAAACTCCCGCTCCCCTCTCTCGAATTAAATATATTGTTAGAAACACTGACGTATGGATGGGTTCGCTCCGTAATTGAGTACAAAGATATATGGATATATGGGATGTGGGTTGAGTTTTTTAAACATGCCAGTAACAGAACAAGTTACTGTCAGTCGCATGCTTGGTATAAATGTGAGAGAAAAATATTTTCTAAATAATGAAATTTGTAACCCAATTTAATATTTCTAATCAATTATCCGTATTTTAAGTGAAACGGTGAATGTATGAACATTAGTTCTATAGTGATATTTAATTTTTTCTAATTAAAGCAAGTAACTGACCAAATTATTAGTGTATTGAGGATTTAGGGGTCAAAAAATATGGTTATAAAGAAAAAACCGGAAATAACTACAAAACTGCTTCTAGTAGATACCAACATGTATTAATAAAGGTGAAAGGAATGAGATTTTCTATCCGATGATACCACAATTAATATAGTGTTGCATTAAAAAAAATCAAGTTAGCCATGATTGAAAAGTCTGAACTTCAAACGTTCTTATTTCACGTTTTAATGAACCGAATTGTTTCAATTTGTAAAGAGGAATAAAATGCATCTTAATAAATCGAATGGAGAAAACCGCAGCCCTCTTCGCACATTAGTTCCGGAGATACTTCAAATTTCCGAAAACACTGCAAGAGTAGTTTTTTTTTTCAAAAAAAGTTGAATAACTCCGAAACACACCACTAAGACCAAGTATGTGTTTAACAAACTGGTGTTTATTTTTTATAGAAAATCCAAAAAGATAATACAAAATAGAGTGTTGCATTTAAAATAAGAAAGTTTGTGCTGACTTCCGGTATAACCGAAAATCGGCCATCTTTGTACATATTTCTAGTTGATAGAGAAATTTGAATTATCAATGCATACAAAGTTTCAGAACTGAACTATTCTTAATAACGGAGCAATTGAAGATTCCTTCTTAGCTGGGACACCCGGTATATTAGGAAATAAATAAAAAAAGGACAACTTTCATTAACGCTGCTTTCTATATTTATTTGACTCTAAATTAGCGTTTTAATTTTTCCAATACAACGTCAGCAAAATTTTATTTTCCTTTATAGTCGAGCATGGACTTTGTAAAGCTTTAATTACCGACTTTTCCACGCTTTCCTTCGTGCATAATCGTCAAAGCTCCGCCAACAATCGTTGCAGCAGTCTACGTTGGTGGTTTAACCAACAATTGCCGGTGCGCACTACCGTAGAGCGTTATATTCGTGATCAATTTGAAAGTTCGCTGAATTCTCTGAAACAAACGAGTACGAACAATTCGCTTAATTTCAATGTTAGCTATTAAACGAAATAAATCTCAATGTGCTGTTTAGTGTTTTTAAGTGTTTAGACAATAGTTTATGCTAAAATCAAAGTATTTATTGTACTTTTTAATGTACTTTCAATAACACTGTTGAGTGCTTGATTAGCTACATTACAGACTAAGGTCAGTTATATGCTATATTTTTACGTTGTATGAAATAATTTTGAATGATTTGTATATCAAAATGATTTCTTTTGCGCGTATATAAGTAAGTTGCTAAAGACAATTAGCAATAAATTCAAGAATCAAAAATCAGTAGTCCCTTTTATTATGCTCATAATGTAATAGTAGTCTGCATTAATAAGCTTAAAAAGTCTAAAATAATAACATGATGACAGGTGATTCATAATGTCTAATAGAATGCGGATTCTAAACATAAAAATCTTAGGAAAAGTTTTTATGAATTTAAAAGTAGACTTACGTGTTGTCAAAATTACGATCATTAATATATTTTTCTAATTAATTGGCAGTATTGTTTTTTGATTAGCGTTTGTTAATTACATTTCGTCTTATAATTTAAATAATGTGGAAGTTTATTTCAGAGACTACTTATGTTTATGTATTTGCATAAAATTAAGGTGTTCAGTATCCTCGCATGAAAAACTGTAAAAATATTTCAACATTTGAGATTGTGGACTGGGTCCACAAACCAATTAAGAACTTGCGTGGAAATTTTACCATAATATGAAAAACATACATACTTATTTAATTACATCCGGAAATGTACAAAAAAAGCTTAACAATGGGACACAATGGAATTAAAATTATCCCGGAACCGAACTCTCGGGTGTTATATAACATGCCTTCTAAGATACCTAGACTAAAATTAAATTTTTATGTCTGGGGCGTTTAAAATGTTTGTACTCGTAAAAGTAATCCAAAATCAAAACGTAATTCCTCTAATTTGCATTGCTTTATAGTTTATTTATAACATTATAAAGGTATTCGTAATTCGTTTTTTTTACATTTTTGCAACGTTGTACTCAAAACATGAAAAAAAGTAACATTAACACTGTAAAATAATCATTTGTTCTGAATGTTTATTTTTAATCTACCATTTTCGTTACTAATTATGAATCACTCTTTTCAAAAAGATAAAAAATATCTTTTTTTATTAAATCTCTTTCAAGTTGTTTGTCAGTATAGGTGGCGCAAATGCAAAGAACTATATTATACACTGGATTAACAAATTCCTATATCCATTAAGAAACGCCAGCAAGAAATTGTGGATTAAATTTATATTGAATATATATTGGACATATGATCATAGTTTATCGTCTTGTGTTATTTATAGCCGAATACCACTCGTGAATATGGGAATAATATTCATGAAGCTTTAGTATCAATATTAGCATAACATGAGAGAAATTGTATTAAATATATTACATTTTAAATATTTCTTGAATTTAACTATTATGTTCCTTTCATATCGATTTTTTTTAAATTTGTAATTAATCCATATAATTAACAGTAACTTATTTATCTACAGGGAGAGGGAAGGGTTGTTTTAAATAAATTTTTGCAAAATAAACAATGTTTTCCAAAACAATAAATATTATTAAAATTAAAGTGTTTTGTCTTCTACACTTTTTATTTTCAATATTTTGTCCTATAGTCGTACACGTATTGAAAATAAAAAAGTGTAGATAAAACATTGCGTTTTTTAAAAATTAATATACAGGTAGGATTAAAATATGGAATATTTAAAAAAAGCGAACTCAACCCGTTTTTTTAAAAACGCTGAAACAGGTCGATTTTAGATTTTAAAAATACACATTAATGCGTGCGATTCACCTTCCGACTTTCATTTGTTTTGTAGTTATGACGTCATCACAAAAAAATTTAAATTACAACATACATTTTTTTTAATGAAATCCGATAGTGATTAGTCTACCCTTTCTGACCGTGCAAAAAATCATAAGGTTGCACTAAAAAAATTGTGAGAAAAATCGATCTGAATATTTAATGTTGGGTGGGATTAAAGTATGGAATATTTTTAAGAAAAGCGAAATCAACCGGTTTTTTAAAAAACGCTGAAACAGGTCGATTTATTTTAAAAACGCACATTAATATGTGCGATTCACCTTCCGACTTTCATTTGTTTTGTAGTTATGACGTCATCACAAAAAAATTTAAATGACAACATACATTTTTTTTAGTGGAATCCGATAGTGATTTTTCTACCCTTTATGACTGTGCAAAAAAATCATAAGGTTGCATAAAAAAAAATTCTAAGAAAAGTTTAGCTGAACATTATTATTACTATTATTATCGTGGTATCTTGATTATTCAATACGCTTAAGATAAAAACGAAAGGTACTTCAACAAGAAAGTTACGTATCGTTCATGGTCTGAATTATTTGTTATCTAGGATAATATCAACATTAAATTTTCAGATGGATTTTTCTCAGAATTTTTTAGTGCAACCTTATGATTTTTTTACACGCTCATAAAGGGTAGAAAAATCACTATCGGATTCCACTAAAAAAAATTTGTTGTCATTTAAATTTTTTTGTGATGACGTCATAACTACAAAACAAATGAAAGTCGGAAGGTGAATCGCACGTATTAATGTATATTTTTAAAATCTAAAATCGACCTGTTTCAGCTTTTTTTAAAAAAACCGGTTGAGTTCGCTTTTTTTTAAAATATTCCATATTTTAATTAGATTAGATTTTTGTTCCGGTTCGATATGTTTTAATTTAAAAAAAAGGAAAACGAAAATACAAAACTATAATGTCTAAACTTATAATAATAATAATAATTACCTAAGGGATACATCAAGTAAATTTAAAATATATAATTGCAACTTGGAGGCGTTTTGTTTTGGATTCAGATTAGTTTGTTACAATGAATAAAGTTAGATTCCATCACAAATATTTTGTAAACTTTTCCACAGCTTGAATTTAGCCAATAGTTAAAATTATTATTTTCCCAGTTAATTATATTTGCACGCGCCGTTATCTAAATACAAAATATTACTACTTTATATGCATTTCGTTAAATATGCAACATGGCATGCATGCAACGTTTATAGAGCTTGTGGAAAAATTCGTCTAAATTAGGTTTCTATAAAATTAAATGGAATCAAAATACAACCTTGCAGCGTCATCAGAAAGCTTCCAGAGATTTTTCTAAATAATATTTTAGATAATAAATGTTGAAATTTTGTGAATTTTAATCTTGATATTGAAAATCAATTAAGTTAATTTTTATGTATAATAAAAATTTGCAATGAACGTGCCGACCGAAACCTTCAAATAACAATAATATTGGGTTGCTTTACAGCTGACTTAAGACATATTGTTTCGAACTCAAAATTTCGCGTGGAATCAAACAATTGTTCTTATTTTATCTGGAATAACACAACAAAATATAGATGAAATATGTATTTACTCAAACACTAAATAGTATGCAAGATAAATTTGAGTTACATTTACAGAAAGGAGAGATATATTAAATAAGTTGACAAATCGTTTGATTTACTTCGTTTTCTATTTTTTCTCTTTTTATTTCTTCTATGCATCTTTATTCATTTTGTTTCATTTCCTCATAATGTGATGATGAGTAAGTTTTTATGTAAATAGTCTTCGTAATCTTTGACGGTTTCCTTCCTTTGTTATCGCCATTTTTATCATTGCTAAGCAATCGTGGTTTTTCAAATTGTCGCATTCTTTGTATAATAGCGTTTATCTCTTACACTTCTACACAGTGATGTTACAAATGTTCTAGAATCTCCGAAGCTTTCTGATGACGCTAACATTTTATAAACGGAAATATTATATTCGAGAGAACATCATATAAATTTAATACGTAACTTCACATTAAAGCTGTTGAAAAGCTGCTACACTTCTATGCACAAGTGTTAATGCATCTTTAAACATCGAGTTGCACATTTGCAACTGGCTTTTCAAATAAAGATTAAAAAATAGCGTAATGTCCTATTAAATAATCATTTTATATTTTTTTAATTTTTGGTCGCTTTGTGAATAAAATAGTCATAAAATAATTAAAATAAGTTAGTAAGGTCAGTGAACAAAAGAGTAAGTAACTTTTTTCCCTTGTTTCCCTCTCACTACTTATACATACCAAGCTCGAAGAACTTAATTGGATTGAGAGTGATGAAATTGGATCGAATTAGCATTAATTTTGAATTTTAAATAGACGCTTAATAGAAAATTTCAGAGCAACTTTAAAAAAATGTTTGAACAAATGATAAATTAAGCCAATCAATATTTGGCAAGACCTAAAATCCCAAGATTTAAAAAATACAAATAAGATTTATTAAAACATTCGTCAAATATTCCTGTATGAAGTTATTTATCGTATAAAATTTTATACACAAAGGTGCATATAATAAAGAAAAATCAAACATGAGTGAGTTTAGAAAAAAAATAAACACTAGATGTATGCGTTAAAACAAGAATGTTTTGAAATAAAGTAGGAAAATTTTTTGCAATTTACCGAACTTACATAACTTCCAGGATAAGAAAAAACCATAAGTCGTAATACAGAAATTGGAAATTTCCCGAAGCGTTTCAGAGGAAATTGGAAAAACATAAAACAAATAAAATTTCAACAGTTTGCACGTCAGTAACAGTGAAGTTGAGATATATATTAAATTATCTCGTAATTTTCAAATAAAATAAGTATAATAATCTAAGTAGAAAATCCGCGGTTATTACGGATTTCAGATTTTAAAAGGGCAGCTTTTACTATTTAAAATTATTCCACCTACGCATTTTTCAGATATAGGAAGCATATAGTCTAGTATAAATCAAGAAGAAAAGTATGAAACTTTCCTTGAATATTTTCAAATACAGTATGTTTAACACGGTGCGTATCATTCGACTTCTTTTTATTATTATAAAAATTTTTCTTCTTTGCACTTTCAATCTTAAATTCCTCGATCATTATTTCCACTTCAAAGACTACCTAACCCATTTCTTCCAATTTGTGATCGATCGATAGAAAAAACGGAGAGTAACCGGAGATTAAAAATTGCATTGAATTATTATTGTGTTAATTTCGAGTTCTTTAACTCTAAGATTACAAAATAATAAAATACGCCTCAAAGCTGCAATTTTGCATTAGTATTTGATTGCGTAGAATATTCGAAGTGTATCGAATAGGAAATGAAAGAGTAATGAGAAGTTGGAATACCGTAAAAGGATGTTATACGAGTACAGCTGTGTAGCTGAATTGCTAGGTTACAAGTTTGCGAATCTCTATGTGCTATTTATCTTTCAAACTTTTCGCGACATTACTACTGATAAAACTTTATTTTACGTATGAGATTAATTTGCACTTACATGAATTGAAGAAAAAAAAAATTTAAGTGCACGTAGAACAAACTTATTTATTGATATTCTTGCTATGTTTTTTCTGCTAGATTTATGTTGTCCATTTTCGCTTCGGTTAGAACAGTTGGGACAAAAAATATAATTCTTCTCGTATTTTACATTGTATCTTTTTTATCATGTCATCACAAGTTCGATACAACCTTTTAGAGATACATTTCGAAATTATATATTCTGTAAAATCCGCTATGAGAATAAACATCCGCAATCATACCTACCTAAGCGATTTATAATTGTTTGACTTGATACCGTTGTCATTACTTTGTATATAAAATGGTTCGAGGTCTAATGGTCTCCTTCGTACATTACCAGCCAGTCCCCTGGGACTACTTACTGACACTCACTCAATTCTATGGCAAAAAAACTCTCATTCTAGAAATAAGTATTGTTTCTACAAATATCAATGTAGTTTGGAACAAAATTCATCAAAATGTTCTATAATGTTTTTAAGAAAATCGCTCGGACAGGTCAATTTTTGTTTTTGAAATGGCGTCTTCTGACGTTTATTTTTTTGAATGACTCATTGGTTTTTGCACAATGACGTCATCATCATTTTCTTTTTAAATGACAACCTCCACTTTTTTCTTCTGTTTTTAATAGACCTTCTTACTATTTAAACGATGATGTAAAAAATTGGTACCTTACATAACATTTTTTTTTTAATAAATGACACATTTACTTCAGTTCTTCATTGGTTATAATTTAGTAAAAATAATAATCGTGAACATTCTAAATTAAAGCAAATAACAGTAATTTATGTATCTAAGACGACGAGTGAAGCTTTAAGGTGCGATGACGTCATTATCGATTTTTTTAAATGACAACTCTTATTTTTTCTTTTGCTTTTGATAGACGTCCTTGATGTTTAAATGGTGATTACCGAATTAATTTTTTACGTAAGATCTTTTCTGAAAAAAATAACATTTTTTCTTCAAAAAATTAAAATTTTTGTTTACAGGAAAAAATTTATTATTATTATTTCAATCATATATAGGCTGTCCTTTTTTCGCTCGCTTAGCTTAGCTTAGCTGAGATACAAGTCGGTTAAATTGGAACTGTGTAATTTGTTGCTCATTAATCTTCATTTGTTTTTGAGAATCATCACTGGAACTGTTGCAGGTTTAAAAAAGAAGGCAGCGGGTGGCGAACAGTTTCAACATTTATTATAATTTGCGTCACGCCATCATGCATTTCTATTAATCCTTGCCTGTCTATGCTTATCTTTTCTTCCAGCCTTCATATTTTCTCCATTTGTAGTTTATTTTTATTTTTAACTTTTATCCAACCTTGTCTATATTAACGTCCTAACAACTTTATAAAATATTTTTTTCAGTTGTTTTATTGATGATTTCTAGATTTTTTCCCTTTTTTAAAAACTCCCATTAACTGCCTTTTATTATTTCTTATTCTCCTTTAAAATGATTGGATAAGTTCAACAAGTTTATTGCTAATTACTTTTTAAAAATGTTATCTTTTTAATATTATGAACAATAAATTTTTTAATAATTTTATTAATAATAAAAAACAAAATATATATTAATAATAAAAACTATATATTGGTTCACAAACAGGCTCGATAATAAAAATACACAACGTTTACGGGCGTCGAATTATTTGGCATCCTTTACATAGATTTAAGTTTATGCCGGATGCAGATACAGTAAAACAATAGTAATAAACATGATTTTATCGTAAATATTTATGTAACACTAATTTAATTATTTCTCAGTATATTTATGTTTCTTCATTTCTTTCTTGTTGTTGTAAGTCGAAAAAAAATATATGTACATATATTTAAAATTTTCAAACTTATTTTGTCAAAATTCTCTAATAACAATAAGCGTGAAGTTGAATCTGCGACGTTCCTTAAAACAACGTAAAGTCTTAGTGCAGTTGAGCTTACTTACATCAATAATCGCAAAAATCGTGCTGAAAAGGATTAAATTCCGAAACCGGTCTACGGGTTGCCGGTGTTAACGATGTTAACCATCATGTTAAGAAACGGTTTCTTCTAAAATGTTACTGCATCCATTTAAATATAGCATACAGGATAGGATAGTATTGAATATTTAAAAAAAAATGAACTCAACCGGTTTTTTAAAAAACGCTGTAACAGGTCGATTTTATTTTTAAAAATACACATTAATATGTGCGATTCACCTGCCGACTTTCATTTGTTTTGTAGTTATGACGTCATCATAAAAAAATTTAAATTTTTTTTAGTGGAATCCGATAGTGATTTTTCTACCGTAAAAAAAATCATAAGGTTGCACTAAAAAAATTCTGAGAAAAATCGATCTGTAAATTTAACGTTGATATTATCCTAGATAACAAATAATTCAGACCATGAACGGTACGTAACTTTCGTGTTGAAGTACCTTTCGTTTTTATCTTACATCATATTGTAGCATATTGAATAATGAAGATACCATGATAATAATAGTAAGCTCGATTTTTCTTAGAATTTTCTTTATGCAACCTGATTGTTTTACACGGTCATAAAGGGTAGAAAAATCACTATCGGATTCCACTAAAAAAATGTATGTCGTCATTTAATTTTTTTTGTTATGACGTCACAACTACAAAACAAATGAAAGTGGGAAGGTGAATCGCACATAATAATGTGTATTTTTAAAAAATTAAATCGTCCTGTTTCAGCGTTTTTTAGAAAATCGGCTGAGGTCGCTTTTTTTGAAATATTCCTTACTTTAATCCCACACTGTATACATTAAAATTTGGTTTTTAGTTAAATATCTTACATATTAATCTTGTTTAATATTAACACAGTGCACACATACACATACATGTAATTTTCACACGAAACACATTTACCAACATAAAACGCGAATAAACTTTAGTATATACACTACTCCAAGGAAAAACGCACCACCAAAAAATAACCAAATTTTTAAAGTTAATTTGTGCCTAGACCTAGAAAATTATTTTTTTTATGAATACAGTGTGTAACAATTGCGACGTGTTTTTTTTCATAAATTTTGTAACACCCTGTGGACTTCTACAGGTACACCAGCAAATTAGAATTCATATCGTACTCTAGCCTTATCGTTTCTTAACATTTTCGTTTTTGATTCACTCTGTTATCTCTATTAGTACCTGAAAAACACAAGTTTATAGCATTATTAGTATTATTATTAGTTTATAGCAAATTAGTGGGGAAACCATTAGACAGCGACTGTATTTTGCATGTAATTTGAGACCTAGAGTTGCTGCTCGAGGTCCAGCTTTAACTAAAGAGCACCGGAGGGCTAAATTTTGCCAGAAAGCACGTTAACTGGACAGACGCTCAGTGGGAGCGTGTGTTGTGTTATTTGCAGACGAGTCCCGATTTTGTGTTTACAATAATGATAGACGTCTCTGTGTATACAGACGTCCCAATGAACGATATTCTCATTGCAATTTCGCCAATACAACATTATTTGGGGGCGGATCTATGATGGTATTGGCGGGTATTTCTTTGACATGTTATGCTATAAAATTGTGTTTTTCAGGTACTAATAGAGATAATAAAGTGAATCAAAAACGAAAATGTTAAGAAACGATAAGGCTAGTGTACGATATGAATTCTAACTTGCTGGTGTACCTGTAGAACTCCACAGGGTGTTACAAAATTTATGAAAAAAACACGTCGCAATTGTTACAGACTGTATTCATAAAAAAATATTTTTTTTTGACAAAACGATAGTACATTCACATTTTTGAATAAAAAACCTATCATACAAAAAAAGAATCATTGAAATCGGACACATGGTCTAGGCACAAATTAACTTTAAAAATTTGGTTATTTCTTGGTGGTGCGTTAATTCCTTGGAGCAGTGTATTAATTAGACAACGTTTATCATCAAGTCAAGCGGTGCTGTATAAATTAACATAAATCCTTTGTTTAAAATCCTACGTTTTATGTGTTTGATTTTATGTGTCACAGCACATATTGCGGTGTTATTGGACATGATATTAAGTTTAATTTGTTTAAAAACCTTACAATAAATATAAAGGAAATTTTCTTCATGACACGCACTTATGATGTCTGTCGCTGCGGTGTTTGATTAATTCATATTTCGGATTGATTCCGAGATTTTTCTGGAACGAATTAGTTCTGTTTTTCCGGTAACCGCAGTGGAGGCTCCGCGGTCCGGATGTTTCGCCAATGGTCCTCCGGAGGTCGAGGGTGTCGTTTGACCGGAAGAATACCATGCTCCAGAGGGCGGAAGCCATATTTCGATGCGGATCATGATCCGGGTATGTGAGTTTGTTTCCGGAAAGGTAACAATCCAGAAGGTGGATCTGGTTTTTCGTTCGCCTGCGTGGTTTCTCCTATATATTAAAATACACGTGTAAAATGTGAATTGAAAATTTTTATTTTAATCAGGTTTGTTTTTGCTTTTAAAATTTGTAAATAATTAATATTTAGGATTATTTAGTTAGGCTAGGGTTTTTCGTGGATTTTATTCGATTTTATATTCGAATTTTTAAAATGCGCGATTCGTTCGTCGAGTTTGGGGGGGGGGAAGTTTTATATAAAAGACGGAACTCTGGACAAATCGTCTCTTACGTATGGCTCTCTTATGGGATTTTGAGCCATGAGCTCTGATTCTTCGATCTTTTGAGTCGTCTAGAAGTTTTTGGTTTCGTTAGACTAGGTTTTGAAATAATTTACATTGTGTTTGATTTGTTTAACTTTCAATTTTAATTTAATTTCACGCGGTGAGTAGGTTTATAACGCGAATGTATTAAAGGAGGTTTTCTTTTGGAAAATTAGTTGTATTGACCTGAACAATGTAAGGGAATTGTTTAAATTTTATTTATTTGTATTGACGTGAACAACATCAGGGGATTGTTTAAAGTTTATTAATTTGTATTGACGTGAACAATAAATAAATGTAGTTTAAGACACATTTAAATTCAATATCTTCATAAATTCATTAAATCGGGATTAATACTGTTAATAGCTAGTGTGTTTTCTGTTAAAGTTTTGAATTGTCCAGTTATATCAGTTTATTGGGAGTAATAAATCAATGCATTTCTGTGTGTTACAGTTTCGTATAATACGAAAAGAATTTGTAAATTCTTACCTAACGGTATTGATTATTCGCTTTAGTCGGTTATAAAATTCCCATTTAGTAATTTCAGTAAACTTTGAGGTTCTTCCCTAGATTTTTATACGATATATGCATATTACTCCGGGCAAATATTTTACATAATGAGAACACGAAGCTAATTTGTTTAATTAACGTACATGAAATTTGAGAACCCTATTGGCATGCCATATTACTTATTACATACTTGTCTAACCATTTTTATATTCCATTTTCATGCATTTATTATTTTCAACCTTGAGTTTGTATAGAATGTTGTCTCCCTTTCGTTAAAGTAACATTGTTATTTGTTATTTGAATTAAAAATGTGGTGATATCTTGGTGATCAACATTATAACCATTCCATTACAAGCTTGACGAATATTTAGGTTTTCTGCAGTTTGATTGGATGCAGTAGATGTGATTATGTTCTTTCAATGTAAATTTTATGAACACATTACTGCGATAATACTCCGATAATTAACAAAATTACTTCCAATTTGGTGTGAGTATCTGTCTTTATTGCGAATTTAAGTATTTGTTAATCAGGACTTATATTTGGCATAGCGGCAATTTGGATCTCTTTCCTATTGACTTGATGTGGGCTTTATTGGTCAGGAGCTAGTCCAGAGTTTGATTTGATTTTGTCGGGTTAGAAAAATTTATTTTCACCTTTCTTTTCGTGAACTTTTGTTCGGACTTGGAGAAAATGGCGGTAGTCGGCGAATACTGAGAGGTTAGTATTGTCGGATTTAGGAATGTTGTTTAGGAAGATATTGAAGAGGATAGAACCCAGGATCAATCACTGGGAAACTCGGGACTTTATTGCATGTGATAGCAGTTGAGCAATTTGATTAGTTAGATAATTAGTAGGTATATAAAACATATATTTTATTTTTCAAAGCTATATAAATTAATAAAATAAAATTTGTTTACCACTAATTTTCTATTATTTATTAAAATACTAATTTGCATAGTATATGGATATTTGATAAAAACATCGTCTAGCCATGTCGAAGCCATAAAGTCTATAAAAAATATTTAAATTATAATTTTTAGGACAAAAAATAACATAGTTATAAATTTTGTTATAGAAAAATATTCATTAAATAACATTGAATATCAAGTCATTTAAACAAATCTAGACCTGTTATAATTGAGATCCACATATCGCTAATGATCCTATGGACAATCTGTATACTTGTAAGATCCGAGAATAGAACTCTGTGGGTCGAGTAATTTATATTACGCCGGTCCGTAAAATAGTTTTAAATTAAATTAACAGCACTAGTGCACACATCTCTGTATCAAAGCTTTTGAAACGGCAAGTAATACTAATTAAAAATTCAAACACTTCTGTAAAATTAATTCAATGGCCCTTCAAATGGCGAGTCTTTAGATAACCCTTGCTATTTCAAAATTTTGGGGCAAATCCCCATTTCGGAGTTGAAACTAGTTTAATGAAAATAACTAAAACATTTGTCCTTCTTCCAAAGAAATTTCACCTGTTTCAATATTTCTTAAGCAACTAATCTCCAAGGTGACAAAAAATGAAAAAGTTTGAATATTCAGAGCTCACTAACTCGGGAAGTATTGACCACAATTAAAAAATTCAAACACTTCTGTAAATCTCTTCGATTGGGCTTTCAAATGATAGGTTTGTAAATACCACTTACCATTTAAAAACTTTAGGGTGAACTTCACCTTAAAGGGTTGCAACTAGGTGACGGCAAATAGCTAAAACATTCCAAAGAAAATTGACTTGTCTGAGCGGTTTTTTAAGCCTCTAAATACCCTACTTTCGGTGGGCCATTCTGTTTAAAATAATATTAGAGGCGATGAACCATTAAAATGTGTATTATATTTTTGTGTTTTTTGTGTATAATAAATGATGTCGCTTTATGTGCTACTTTATGATTAACTACTAGTTGTAGTTACACAGTTTAAAAAGTGGTGCCCCACGTTGGGCACCACTTTTTAAACTGTGGTAGTTTTTTTATGTATTATAAATGATGTGTTAAATGATGTTGGTTTGTTTGCTATTTTATGATTAACTACCACATTTAAATTGTGAAGGTCTTACATTGTAATTTTGCTTACTCAGGGTCGTTGATAGGGATAGACAAATTTGTTCTTTTCTTTCAGTTGGGTTGTGTTACAAACTTTTTTTTTTAGAAATACCTTGTTAAATGTTTTGTCGGACGCCAACCATTAATAAATAGTAATTGATGAACTAAATTAATATTCAAAACAAAATTCAATAGTAAAGAAACTTTTAATAACACTTATAACAAATTGAACAAAATATAAAGACAACTGTAAAAACGACTTGAAATACGGCATGCTACCTATCGGATGTCGTTTTAAATACGATTACGAATTTGTACCAAATGACGCCTCAGTTTTACTTTGACGCTCTTGCGCAATATAAAGTTTTATATTTTACATACAATTTATCATTCCGGCGTGAAATTTTTCATAAATACATCGCAATTTTCATAATTCGTACCGTTTTCTCTTTTCTGGGCCCTCTTTTTGAAGATTTTCGTAATTCTTTTCCCGGGTGTGTACTCAGTTCTTTTGCAGGTTACTTGTTTACACCATCTGATCACTTTTATTTATAAATTTGTTTAATTTTTAATGAAATTATGATTTATTTCGCACTTTTACTTTTCAGACTTCATCGAGATATTTATTCTGCAAAGGACCCCAACTCTCCTGTTTTTGTTTTATATAAAAATGCCTTTTTGCATATAAATTTCATGGCTTCTTTGATTTCCTCCAATTGGATACGTTCCATGGATTACTTTTTAACATTTGCGGGTACCTATAATGTCTTTTAATGTTTACGATTTAACTATATTTTTACATTGTAGATTTTCCAATTTCATAACTTAAACTACACTTATGCTACGAATGAATAACAAAGAACAAACAAAGTTATGAACTAACTTATTTCTAATTGTTGTTGAATTCTGTTTTGTTAATTCGACAAAAATATAACCTTTTTATTATTTTAAGCCTCGTGAAATGTAAGTAGCTTAGTTTTAAGCTTGTTTCAAACGAATAATACTACAATATACAGTCCGTTCTACAAAACGGGCCCGAGACTATAGCGACTTCAATTGTGATTTAATCACCAACAAACCATATATATTATTAAATGGGACAGTCCTAGCTACAACTTGGCGAAAAAAATTCTTTATTAAACACCTTCATTTATATGTTATGACGTCATTACCATTTTTTTTAAATGGCAACCTATATTTTTTATTTGTTATTTCGTTATGATTTTTAATTCTGTTTTCAACGGTATACAATTTTAAATATGTTGCATAAGAAAAAAACCAAGAAAAACGGCCTTACAATTTTAATAGAATGATGAATGAAATGTACAAATTAATCTAACTAATCCATGATACGGCAAACTTTTACTAAGACAAGTCGTTCATAATAAGAAATTGTGGCCCTATACAAAATTTCAGAAAGACGTCATAACTATCTACTTTGATCAAACCGTGATTAAACAAAACAAGACCGTTTGATCAAAGTAGGTAGATCTTTCTGAAATTTTGTATAGGGCCACAATTTCTTATTATGAACGACTTTTCTTAGTAAAATTTTGCCGTATCATGGATTAGTTGGATTAATTTGTTCATTTCATTGATCATTCTATTAAAATTGTAAGGCCGTTTTTCTTGATTTTTTTCTTATGCAACCTATTTAAAATTGTATACCGTTGAAAATAGAATTAAAAATCATAACGAAATAACAGATAAAAAATATAGGTTGCCATTTAAAAAAAATGGCGATGACGTCATAACAAATAAATGAAGGTGTTTAATAAAGAATTTTTTTCGCCAAGTTGTAGCTAAGACTGTCCCATTTAATAATATACATGGTTTGTTGGTGATTATATCACAATTGAAGTCGCTATAGTCTCGGGCCCGTTTTG
>JAFFZR010027473.1:0-41206 GCA_018397195.1 Lethrus apterus | reverse complement strand
ATTATCACTAAAGATCCCTCTAGCGTTGCATAAAATTTCATGATCTTGCTGTATTTCGTTATTGAACTATAGACGTTTTGCCGAAGACCGTCAGCTGTCAAAATTTCCGAATAAATTCAAATATTTTAAAAACGAATAGACATAGATAAATATTATCTTATACAAACTTATGTTAGAATTACCCAGGGAACTCAAAAATGTAATAATATATAGGATGTTCCATTTAAAATTTTAAAGTTGTTTGCGCACAAACGAAACACTCCGTATAACTGAAAATAATTTTAGGTGGTGGAGACCATAAATTCAAAAAACTTTTATCTTAAAATATTTTTTGTATTTTGCATAACAACGGAGATATCAAAGAATATCGCACTAGTGTTACACCCGTATATTTTAAAAAAAATTGAGTCAAATTTAACTGATAAACGTCGAATCAAAAACCAATGTGTCAGTGGAGCGCCGGACTTTCCGGCTCGTCGTTTGCCGCAATCTTCGACTCACAAACCATTAGTGTTATTCGCATGACCTAACGTCAGGCGTCATTAATTTCTCGTTTTAGTTTTAGGTCTGTAGTGGCTACATAAATACCATTAATTTGCCAATCTGAAGTATTCGAAACGAGCGTTAATTATTTATCGGCCAATTGCGCTAATTAATTTCGACCTTAATGATTTATCCAAGGAAATGTCTCATTAAAACTTGTTGGAAAAAAACTTTTGATTGCGCGTTTTAACGCGTAATTTTTCCCGCCGAAAATGGCAGGAAAATCACAATATGAATATGTAGCTTGAGACACAATTTTCAATACCGACGACCTCGCGTTCTCAGTACAGATCGTGAGCCGAGTCGATTGTTGACCTGCGATAATTTTATAATTACGTCGGTAATTTGCCGAGTGGGTGTACCGAATCCGAGTGAGTGTGATGCAGGTGGATTCGACCAAAACGGAATGCAGATGGGCGCCCGATCGTCTGAAGCACACCTGCACACCTCGCGGCGTTCTTCGCGACCTTTGCTAATTATAAGCGGGGTCTTTTCGTCGGATCTTTCGCTGACATTCCTAAGCGGTACGCGGAGAGCGAGCGCATAACGGCCCGCCATCATGCGAGATATGCTTTCAACAAGAGCGTCTCGATCTTTCGATGCACTCTCTCGCGTAAACGAGAATTTTCAATTAGCAACGAATTTAGTGTTCCCGTTGTGGTCATTTCGTAAAATTACGTATGAAATCTCTGCGAGATTATGATTTAAAATGAAGGGTCGGGGCACGGCGTAAAATGTGTGATTTTAAAATAATTCGTGAATTTAAAGACGTCGTTTTTGCGGATTTAGGTTTAGTAATAGGAGTTACAATTGTTACACGTATTTCAAAGACATCTCTGCAAAAAAACAATGCTACGACACTTTTTTGTTAAGATATTTCCTCGTTTTCGTTTAAATAATTTTATAATAATAATAAAGTAATGATCGCTGGAGATGTATGTAGATATATTAACACAAACGATAAACATTTTATACGAGTTGTATTATATACTTAATTATATACAGGATCATTTAGAAATTGGCTCAAACCCAAATCCGCAAAAACGACGGTCCTATCTACATTTTTAAAATTGGTATATGGTACATACAAGATGTGAAAATAAAACAAATGAATGCTTTCAGCAATTTTATAAATAAATTTTGGGTTGGGTTGAGTTGGGTACTTTTCCTCTTAAATCTGAATTCAAAATAGAAAGTTATTAATTTTTTCAAATTTCCACAAACTTTGCAAACTATTTTTGAAATTCAAATGGATATCGCTATTATTTTGTAATTTAATTTAAACGATTTTCCACGTACATTCTTTCATTGAATTTCTCGATATTCGATTTCTTTTTGTTTCATTGCCATCTCGAGATTAAATTTTAACGACTCGATAAAAAAAAAACTCGTTGCAAACGCACGTATAAAACTAATAGGCCCGTAATTCATTCCCATCTCCTCGAGATATAAAATACAATGATAATAACGAATGACGACGGAACGACATCTATTAGCAAGTGTAATGTTTCCCGTATCGATTGCGCCTTATTGAGTAATAGAATATCAATAAAGACCGGTAGCGACACGGTCAGGTGTCTCGTTGTTAATCGCCGTAATTTATACGAGATTCGGTATGCTAAACAAATTATATTTTAATAGAAAATCTGCTACATTTACATACATGATTGGAACGTTGATGTGGAAATTACGCATTCGGTAAATAAATCATCATTTAATCAACATTTTTATTTTATTTTTACTGTACGGAATATTTGGAACAAATAAAAATTGCGACTAGAGACGGCGAGCGTTGTTCTCTTGAATAACACAGACACCTGGTCAACACCTGCATAGTTTAGCCTCTCAAATCACTGCCATTACCGTTCGCAGGTGTCGATATTAAAAATGTGGGCTAACTACCGCTGAACGGTCAGCGCGGGATTTATCATAATCGCCGTAATTTAACCGATCCCGCCGAGCACAAATTGTTTTTTTTGCATTTTCGCTCCGCTGTTTAATCCTTCTCGCAAACGCCATTATTATGCACCACAATGGCTACCTGCACCATTTCAGATCGTTTCTCGGAAATACATTCATTCGTGCGAATTTAAAATCCTGCATGGATATGACGACGAATGTGAAAAAAAAAAAACTTGAAGAAAATAACAACGCACAAATTGATAAAATTTAATTTGCAAAGTTGTTTCTTTCGCTTGCCTTTCATTTGCATTAATTTAGTTTTTGTTCATACGCAAAATAATTTTGAAGGCCCTATCCTTCCTTTAAATGCTAATAACGGTCTTTACTGCATCTCATAAGATTATGATGATCATAAATAATTTTAAATTAAATAATAATATATTTAGACGTACATAATTTTTACATAATTTAAATCCTATAAGAAAATTATTATTTTTTCAATTAATTCAATTAATTTCACGCTTATTTCGTGGCATTTGTTCGTTAAATATATTATTATCATTTTATTTTTCACATTTTTAGCTGACTGATGTTTTGATTGTTGTCTTTTTCTAACTTTGGATTTAATTTATTTTTTGTGCCTCTGATGATTTCTACATCTCTATGGAGGG
Source organism: Lethrus apterus (assembly GCA_018397195.1). Taxonomy (NCBI): domain Eukaryota; kingdom Metazoa; phylum Arthropoda; class Insecta; order Coleoptera; family Geotrupidae; genus Lethrus; species Lethrus apterus. The sequence continues at coordinate 38,090 of JAFFZR010027473.1, read as the reverse complement.
CAGAAACTATACTTCTTCCGGCATAGGCCGGCAAAAACTGGGGATTTTCTAATGGCTTTATGTTGGCATTGAGGCTTCTTTCGCAAAAGAACAAAATCACCTCTTAGTACAAAAATATCAGAATGAAAATTGTTGTAAACAGATTCTAAACTTTATCAAGAATTATTTACTTTGAAGATGACCGAAATTTTCTTAAAGTGAAGTCACTTATACAATAGGACCGGCCCGGCAACTTCTTGTTGCGACTTTTCAGATTTAGCTTGTTGTTATCGTTTGATTTGTGTTTGTTTTAAGATTTTGGTTTTGACTTTGTTGTCTTTAGTTTGTTTAATTTTTGTTTTTCAATTTGATTTTTGTTGACACGAATTAACGTTTAGTATACATAGTAAACTGACTTTTTAAGAACTTATAAACCATTTATGTTTCAAACACGTTGAAAATTGAATAAAACGTGTAGCGTCCGTTACATCGGCGTAAAAGAACACGTGCTGATAAACACGATTAGAATTTGTTTTCACGTTACGGCGGCGATTGCGAGGTGACGGACGCATTTCTAACAGGCGCCAGCTTGACTTTAAGCCACCTGATCGCTTCGGGCCAGGTTAACACCTCATCTCGACTCACATGTATATTCCGAGTAGTTCGATACGAATCCGCACGCTAAACATTTTCGAAGGTAAAGTCATCCGCGTTATTTATAACTCGATATGTCATTGGATGACGAAAGCCATAAAATAGATTTGTTTGCTGTATATTGTTTGTGTCCATTTAATTATTTTGTTCTTGACGGACGGGGGATGATCTAAATCGATGTAAATGTGTAAAGTGTAATGTTCAAATTACGTTATTTGTTTTTGTTAGTCACACAATCGCATTACAAAATTTTAATATTTTTTTTTATTTCATCGAATTTTTCATTCCATCTCTGAAAATCTTTGGTCATATTGGATTGTTGTTGATTCTTCATGCGTATTGGGCGATTGACGTTTAAAATCGACCACTAATAAGCTGGTCAAGTATTTTTTTATCACAGAGTCAAAAAATACGAAATTGTAATTGAAATGTTAGTTTGCACTTTTTATTCATTTAAGGCCAACTCAAGGATTTTATTCAAAATCAAATCAAATATGACAATTATATTATAATTATATTACAATTATAATAATTTTCTAAAATTTCGAATTTCGTCCAAAATCACGTCCTATAAGTCATGTTGGCCCTGCTAATCACGAATATGATGTTAATTTTGATCGTCGAGATAACAAATTGAAGTGTAAAAAAGTTTATCCTATTTATCCATTTTTTTAATGAAATGCCCTTTTATGAGTGTTGCACTTCAATTTAGATGTCGTTTGCACAGAAACTACAAAAGATAGGTAGATTGTAGAACCACGGACGTATATGAGGAAAATTAAGGGTAAAAGCTTCCCAAACTTCTAGGTTCAAACCAAACAAATAAAACAGGCCTTCTATGACACGAAACGCACAAAAATTAGGTCGGTGTGTCGTATCATTTAGACAGGTGTCATTTTTCATAACGTCAAACATGTTCAAACTCATATTCTTATTACTTTTGGGGCATGTTTATAGTTTATACGAAAATGCCGACGTCGTCCGTCTGACACCGCGCAATTTCGACAAACTGGTAACGAACAGCCCCGACACGTGGGTGGTGCAATTTTATTCCTCGTACTGCCCGTACTGTCAGGATTTCGCGCCGGAATTCGAAAAGGCCGCGACAGTGCTGCGAAACACGGTGAAAATCGGCGTCGTGGATTCCGACACCGACAAAGATCTACTGAGGCGTTTCGACGTGCACAGCATACCCGCGGTGAAAATTTACCACGCGAACAAGAAAGAACCGGAAGATTACACCGGACCGCGTACCGTCTCCGGTTTGGTCGAAAAGGTCTCCGAATACGCGAACAAAAGCACGAAGCGCAAACTACAAGAAAGGAAGAAGATATTCGCCTCCGAATCCGGAGAACAAGGTTCAGATCGATTTGTTGTATTAATTGCGTTCGTTACTATTTGCGTTTATTATTTTAGATAACTATTTCAAGAAATGAGCTTACATACATGATACTGGTTTAAGATATTTGTAAACTATATTTTATAAATAAAATTTTACATCAAACTCATGTAATCCTTCCGTAAATATCCAAGGAGAATTGTTTATTTATGAGAGTACTATGTGCAGAGACATGATAATGGAATTGTCCAGTTAAATGTGACAGCTCAAACTGGAAATTACTTGTTCGTTCCTCCATAAGTACCATTATTAATTATTTCAAACAAACATGATTTATTAAAGCGTACGAGTTCGACGTGCATATACCATATAAAGTTCCGTACCAGTTGGGCAAGTTGGTTCGTTAATAAACGATGAAAATGGCTTTTTTAAAACGACGCCGACGCGACGCACCGAACAAAAGAATTATGTCTCTCATGGTATCATCGTAAAATGTATTTAAAAAGTCAACTCAACTCAAAGTTATCCCTTCTATCCTCGAAAATAATTCTATTTTTCTGCAACAAGTTCTAACAAGTTAATGTAATGAAGTGGGTTAGATAATTCAAACGTCTTTTGTTTTATAAGTCTAGTAGGGGTTGTCGATTGCAAAGGAATCCGTACAAAAAATAAAATATATATTCATGTTCAGATTCAGGCTCGCATTCATATTCACATTCTTTACTCACCTTTTTTTAATATTATATTTTTTTCGAATCTTTTCGGTACCTATATTCTGTTTATTGTATGTATTTTTTTGTTGCACAAAAATGCCATCACCGAAACATTAACATCAAAAAATTCCCTTATTTTTGTTTCAGTTGGGAGATCTTTTGAACAACAATCAATGAGGTTCGATTAAAAACAAATCTACTCATTAAAGCAGCAGAAGACAATGGCTATTACTTCAGAGAAGAAATGTTTGGGATTATCTTTTTCCTCAAATATAATCGAATTCTCTTGCCTTTTTTTTCCTCAATTCAATACAGTTAGGTTGAATTCGATTGCTTTATGTAGTCCTCGATTAAAGTGGGATAAAGAAATATTTTGAAAAAGGACCTTTATTGGCATTCTACCTATTTTGACTCTATATACATATAATATATATGTCTCGAATTTGAACAAAAATTATAACAGAGATAGAAAAATTTTACCGGAAGTCAAGTTCCGTTCATTTTATTTTTCACATTCCAAAATCTTGTACGTGTGTACGGGTTTCTTGTAATGTAATTTTGCTTGACCGACGCACGTACAAAATAAATTTTGTAATTTTGCAAGAGTGGTGCCTTTCCAACAAAACGAATTTTTGTGTACCCAGATTCAAGACAAGCGTGGCAAGTTTAAATCTAAAGCAAATAAAATAATTTACAAGAAGCTAATTGCTATGCTAAGTGCGCGACAGTCAGGTACAACTGGCGCCTCTCAGTCGCGAACAGACAATAAGAGTCGAGACGTGACACTAAGTATGAATGTACCACCTCACCTACCTGTCCGCCGTCTACAATGACTGGGCTTTATACGTTTATGAGCGTCATTTAGTCGTTACTTTATCCGGTACCTACCTAAGAAATATAAGAAACACCCTCATTAGTATTTTCACCGTTAAGCGCCCAAACGGCCTGCGATATGATGTAAGTCAATAACACCCGATTGTAACAATGGAACATAAAATTTATCGCTTCCAATCACATCCAACGCGCATATAAAATATACGTGGAAACATAAAGCGATACAAAGTGCACACACATTTATGACTTACTGTCCATTAATTACTAAAGGAGAGAGTTTAAATTTCCAAGGCGCATTGTCGTACATCACCGTCGACAATTGAATGCTCATAGTTATTAGTGTGCTTGAGTTATAATTTATAACTTAATCACACAAAATGTAACTACTGCGACATTGATCATTTTGTTTTCAAATTTTTCGAATTTCGCATATTTTTAAATTATGCAGTTAAATAACGCCGCGCCATCTTTGAGTTTGAATTTGAAATAAATCATTCAAATTCCACGACTGTAGTGATTTTATTGTAGTATTTCATAGAGAGGGCTTGCGTTATGGGAATTTTTGAAAAATAAAGTTTCCCTAAAAAAATGATTTTGTTTTATTAATAAAAAAAATATATATATATATATATATATCAACATAAATTAAAAATTACAAAAATGTAAAAAAAATTGAAATGGAATCAAAAAAGAAAATATGTAAAAGATAACATTACGAAATAAGTTGCTTGTCAATTTGGTTGAATTCGCTATGTAATCGAAAATACAATGAAATATTGTACTTCATTGTAATTGTAAAAAAATCGAATATATAAATCGCTTCGTCGTCGATGGGGTTTTTTAAAAACTATTAAACGTAGCCACTCATGCGACATAAAATCACACTAATTGGAATTAAATTATAATAGGATTTAATTAACGTTATAAAACCCACAGATTTAAATAAATTGAATAGTGTGAATAGACACGTAGTGCCATCTATTACACACCTATGATATTATTAATGAAGGAGAAACAGTTTCCGTGAATCAAACCCCATTACCAACTGAAAAAAAAATAAATATTTCAATGAATCGCTTCTCAATTTTTGAACATGAAACTTTTGAAAAATTTAAAATGCAAAAAAAAAACGAAACATACATATGGATGAAGTGGAAATAAAGTACATGGGTTGTGTATTGTTACGCGTATAAACGAAGAAAGAAAAAGCAGCAAAACAGAAGAATAGAAAAAGAAATTCCTGCGTAGCATGAAGAATATTGTAAAATATATGACAGATTGATTGAGAGCTAAATGAGAACATATAAAAAGACCTAAAAGTAAGGTGACTAAGGATAATTATTTTTTATAAAATTGGGTTTACTCCGTGATTGAAATTCAAAAAGTCAAAATGTATAGAGGTTTGGTGAGTGGTGGGTGCAAATTACTATTAATCCGTTATATGATCATTATATAAGTCAAGTACATAAATTCACTAACCATTCCAATGACATTTAAAAGAATTTTACTCCTACTGCTTAAATCATCAATTAATAATGTTTTATTTTTTTACTTCTACTTTTTAACAAAAGAAAAATTAGCATTTATGCGACCTTCTCATTAGTAGCATTGTTATAAATTGCACAAAATTAATGAATTAATATCATTTATTGCCGCTTACGAAGGTCACAATTAGAAATACAGAATAATTAACGGACAACCAAGGTATAAAATAAAACGAAGTTTTTTTCATTCTCAATTTATTGTTACAAAATTATTCTAATTAAAAACTTTGTATGAATATAATATCACATTTCTGATGTGGATATTACGAAACCACACAAATATATACGTCTAAATATACAGGAAACTAAAGGAAACATTCACATACACAATTTTGCAAACGAAACCTAAACAGATCACTTTATCCACTATTCCCTAATAATATTTTTTGTCAGACTATAATATCACAAATCTCATGCGGATATTACAATCCACGAAAAACGAAAACCTTAAACCTTAAGTAAAAGTTTTTACTGGAGACAAAAAGTGACACATTAAATTAAACGTGACGTAAAATCCACAGTTTGTAACTCATCGGTAAAATAATTAGTTTGTATCTGTGTAATTTGGAACTTACATGTTTGAGACTTTTTTAAGTAAACTATGCTTACGAAATTTTAAAAAATATTAAGTACTTGTACAAGTAAAATGGGATTACATGAATAACCAGCACGTAATATTGCATGCCATCACTTAACACCCGAGTTCGCTTATTACATCCAATAAGTGGACCTTTCGAAATCTGACACGTTAAGGGATGCAAAAACTTGTTAATGATGGCACTGTGCAAGTCACAATGCCTTGCCTGTATCTGCAATTAACAATCTCGATGAATTTGTGTGTGAATTCTAGCATTCAAATGAAAACGTACAAAATTTTAAATTAAGTTTGAACAGAGCAATTTAAAACAATTGCCGCTGTACACACAATGGTACCTCAGTTATAAATTAGCTGCCATTAATTGTCATTAGCTGTCAAATTATTCGAGAGAGAGTCTTTTTTTTGATGATGTAATAACTTTCCCCATAAACGTACGACCGATACATTTAACTCATCAATCGCGCGGTTAACAGAATAAGAATCTACAGTTGGAAAAGAATATTCTTGCTCTGTACATAACAATTAAGTCTTGTTTATATACCTTGAACACATAATGTAAGGTACTCGTAGTCTTTTATAAATATAAATATTAAAACTTAACAATTGTAATACTTTTGGAAGTCACAGCCTGGCCGGTCGAGATGGTCTTCAATAGAGGTCATCGCCGTTTTCCATGTTCGTTAGTAACATTTTCTTTTCGTCTTTCGCGTTCTTTTTTCTCAACTGGGGTGGTTCGAAACAAGGCTGAGAAGAAGTAAAAAAAGTATGTTAGTTTATAGATTTATGTCCTCCGTGAAAATGTTTAAGCATTTAAAGTTAACCGAGAAGAGAAAATTGCACAAAAATATAGTTGCCGGCCTTCGCTGTGACCTTTAAAAATATTTTAAATAATAATTTTTATTGTGAAAACCTAAGGAATAATAAAAATGATTGAAATACTTACGGTCTCGCAAACATTCATGTTGCAACAATTTTCGATGGTGATTTCACACTGCTCGGAAGTCGGCTGTGGCCTGTACGTTAAAGGCGTGACGTTTTTATTAACAATAATCCGCTTGTTTATGCGCGGTCTTCTTTTCCTCAACCTGAACGTGACGATCAACAATCCAACGGTGATGAGCATTGATACGAGCATGCATATCGAAACGACTAAAAACGCCTTATCTTCGAGGTGCTCGAAGAACGAGACGTGCTCGTTCGTTTCAGTGGATTCCTCTTCGAATTGGGTGAAATTTTGCGAGTTCAAGAGCAAACACCTACAACAAAATTTTTCGTTTGTTTGTCGTAACACGAAAGTGTAACTTACCTGCAATCGATAAACGTCTGTTTCGAATCCTCCTTGCAAAACATGTTGCATAATTGTACGATGTCTAGATTGATTTCGCATCGATCACCCATGAAACCCTCCGGACAATTACAATTAGCTCCCCAAGTGTAACTCTTATTGTGGGTGCAAGTACCACCGTTTAAACAAAGTCCATCGCAGGAAGATCTTTCACAGCGACTTCCGGTGAATCCCGTTGGACAACGGCACTGCGGATAACCCAATTTCGAATGATAGCAATCCCCGTGTACGCAATAATTGTGACACATTGCAATTTCACAACGACTACCGGAAAAACCTCTTTGACACACGCAACCATTTTCAGTTTCTTCTGCGTTGTTTAAACACCGATTTCCTCCATCCTCTTCTACATATTCTTCTTTAACATATTCGAAGAATTCGGTCGTCGATTTGTTATATTTGTCGATGGCTTCCATTATGTTGGTGCAGTCCGGCGTTCCGGCGAATCCCAGATGCTTTGCGATCAATCCCATTGGTTTCTCTTTGAAATCGCGCAACTTGTTCGGTTTTTCGTGGAACTTCTTTCTGATCCTCCACAGCGCGTTGTTGTTTATGTCGGTCCAGTAAATCGCGTCTTCGTCCACGGCGACGCTGAAGGGTAACTGATGCGTACCTTCGAAAACAATCTCCCTCTCCGTACCGTTCAGATTAGTACTTTCGATTGTGTAGTAAATTCCGGGACCCATGTTAGCCCAGTAAATTTTTTGACTTATGTAATCTATGGCGATACCGGCCGGGACGTTTAAATTTGTGTTCACCAGAATTTCGTGTTTTTTATCGATCAGTGAGGCGCGATCGATCGTGGGCTTGTACGTGTTCGAGTTTGTCCAATAGATGTATCTGGAACAGTGGGAAATGTAGTTTTTACGCACGACGGGTGTAATTTTATGGATGTTGAGACACACCTTCTGCAACTGTCTATTACTATGTCTTGGGGAATTTCATCTTCCAAATTCATAAAGACATGGGGTTCGTCGTATGGATCGCTTAAATTTTTATAGTTGATCGTGTGATTCAAAGTGTTTGTCCAATATAAGACGTCGTCTATTGGATCAATTGCCAGTCCCTAAAAATATTTTTATAAATTTTACAAATTAATAAATAAATTAATAAAATAAATAAACATTATTTTGGTATTGGAGAATTTCTTTTATTTTTGTTGGTTACAATGTGAAAATAAACTTCTCATACCATATTGACAGTTCATTTTTGACATTGACAACTTAGTGACAAACCAACAATACAAGACGGATGTTACAAAATCTTTAGCAGATTTTTTTTATTCGAATATTGTTAAAAGAGCATTTCAATTCGCACATTAAAAGTTGGCTAGATAATTAAAATATTGAACATTTGACAGGTATGTACAAGACATCAATGCCAATGTAAAATCATCGAAAATTCCCCAGCTTTTGCCGTCCTAGGCCGGAAAAAGTATAGTTTCTGGCATCCACAGAGATTTAGGAAATAAAAAAAAAATCAATTACATACCTGTATATCATCGAGAACATCCTGTATAATTGGATAATTTATGCCTTCCTTTTGCAATGGTAAAGAATATATGGTGTCGTTATCCACCTCAACATCGCTTACGACAAAGGTATGTCTTATGTTGTCGAAAGTGATTGCTTTGAGCGTGCTGAATGTATCCGTGAAGCCGACTAGTGATCCATTCAGCGTTAATAATTGTACTTTGCCGTCCGCAGCCACTGCCAAGTCTGCAACAAAAATTGAAATTTGCCATTTGAAACGCTTCTTTAAAATTTTTTTGTTATTTTGTCTTGGACACGGATCGCGCAATGCGGCCCCCGTGATTTTACGTGTCGTTTTGCTCAACAAGTAACGTTATAAAAATTGAAATGCGCGCATGGCGCACTTTCACGCTTTCTACGTTAATTACTTTCAATGTCAGTGACAAAGAAATTTTCAAAATTTATGTACCATTGTTGTGAGAGAACTTTCTAACAGTTTGCACTTGAACTTCATTGCTCTTTTAATTTAGGACCGGGGGGGGGGGTTAGATTTTTTTTTTCTTCTAATTTTTATTTATGTTCAAAAGCTATTTTATATTTTACAATTTTTTTTAATAGTTTGGAATAATAAGTAAGTAGAGAACAGCGCTAATGGCATTCAAAATTTGTAGGAAAATTTCGAAAATTATAATAATCTGAGAAGGTAGTTTTCTTACACAATTATTAATTATTTTTCAACGAATATTCAATTATGTACTGATTTTTTAAATTTTTAGTCCTTTTAGTGTCACTTTGAAAACTAAAAAATTTCTGTAGGCAATTATTTCAAATAAAAAAAATATATTTGCAAAAATGCCTAAAATAAATTAAATGTGGAATCTTTTAATTAATTTATTCTTAAGTAATTTGGAAAACATTCAGCAAAAATCTTGAATTATAGTAAATTATTTATTAAAGAATAAATGTGATAAACGATCGAAACTTTCGTCGGTTGTGTATAAATATTATGTACAATTGTTTAATAATTTCAGAGGCGGCGAAGCTATATCGGGATCGAAAACGTTTGCACCCTAAATTCAACAATTTTGTAATAAATTTTTAATATTATTATAATGTAAAGAATACCATCAGTTTTAAAGATTATGATAATTTTAAAAATAATAAAAAATTTTAAAAAAATCTAATAAATCCCAGTCAACGGGCCAATTAATTAAACCAAATTGAATTTATTTACAAGTAACGTAAAATAAAAAATTTTGAGTTTTTATTAAAAACAATTGAATGAATAACATCGGCAGTCAAAACAAAATGATTAAATATCAACGCACACACGATAAACATGCGCGCCTTTATTTTCACAGCTTCCTTTTTCTACTCCTACGAATTATTAGCGGCCGAACGAGCGCTAACGCGAAGAGAAGATCGATTAACCACATGACCAAAGAGTCGTGCCAACAGTCACGTAGGCACAGAAATTTGTGTGTTGATAGCGAACATTTTTGCAATTGCGTAAGTTACATAACATGCGCGTGAGAGATCTAGATATCTTTGAATATCCTTGTTCGCGCATAATACGATTTAAAATTACCATTTATAAATGAATGTAAAAAATATGAACGTTCAAATATGACGGCGGTGGGGTGTAACAGTCAAAATGCCAAAGATCATCCAATTGTAATACAATGTCATGCGTGCAATAATCATTGCGATGCGATATTTGGCCGAACAATGGAAAGATAAAAAAAAATAATGTGTATTATTCATTAACTAATTTAGTGAAAGTACACTTTTTTAAACATTTTACAGATTGAAACATTTTAATTAATTTTGATTATTTAGATATTTAGAAGATTGTTAGTTCTTCAGATTTTGAAAAATTATTAAAATTTAAATTAAAAAAAATTCTCGAATTTTAGAAAGTTTTCAAAAACATTTTTGAAGCATTATACAAACATTTTTTATTATACAAACTTATGAAAATTTAATTTTTTTAGAAATAAGTTCGGGAGGGAGTTGCGCGGGTTTAAACCAATTTGTGGTTAAAACGTGGCAATCAGTATTATAAAAACCGTCGTAAATAGCCACAAAACCGCAAGGCACACTTACCGCTTTGTTGATGTAATTTTTATGAAAACACAAACTTGGCGACAAAATCATATAAATTGCTTGTTCTCACGTCACCAGAAATTATGATGTTTTTAAAATTATTTATGAACTGTGACGTACGTTTGTCACGAAGTAATTATGAATAATAAGGCAAAATTAATGAATATGTATTAATGAATTATTGTGAAATCAATTTTTACCTTGGAATGCAATTAAATTTATACCGTTCGCTGATAAAATTATATTAGTTTAAATATTAAAATTGATGGTCGTGTAAATCTTATTTAAATTATGAAAAATATACAGGATCATTCTGAAATGTGTCCCACTATTTCAACAGGTGATAGCAGACCTTAAACCAAACCCAAATCCGTAAAAATGACGGTCCTATCTTCATTTAAATTTTCGGTTCTAAGTATGGACCTGCGTCCATTTAATTGGTTTCAAAATCATACATAGTTCTTGAATGATTCTTCATTCCAGGCTTTTAATTTTGATTTGAATTTGTTGTTGTATTTTTGTCCAATTTGTTTTAAAATTAAAAAAGTCCACACATAATAAATAGTAATTAAGATCTAAAATCCAATTAAAACCAGTCTTTAAATTTTTTACAGTTTGTGAAAATAAATTTCCCCAGTCAAAACAATATTTATGAAACGAATTCATAAATAGCGATTATTCGAAGTCAACAATTATTATAAACAGCGTCATTCAATAAACAATATCGTTTAAAATCCCATCCCTTAAATCTTTTTTTGTGGAAAAATATCAACGAGCACTTTAAATGCTGGAAATAAATTACATCGAATTATGACATTGAATTATCGAAAGATTTTATCAGCCTATACGTGCGCGATTATAAACACTGATATCTATACGTGCAGATTTGCGAATCATCGATAAGTTTTGCAATCTTTCACATCTCTTGCGTAAATCGTAAAAAAAATGCGATACTTTTACATCCTACATGCAGGAAAAACCTTTGACGGCCGACCGTGGTCCAGTTACGTGTGCGACAAACGCTATGCGCTAACGCCGAAAAGAGAATTGCGAAGTGCAAAACCGAAGGTTGACCGTAAATTGTCTCCATCAAGTTCATTAGAGCATTCGTTCTGTTGACGGATGTAAGGCGGAAAAACTCCGGAACTAACGATACATTCCGTAAATTCGATCGAGGTCGTTACAGCGCTTTTGTAACGGTTACCGCGGTTAAAATTACTCAACCGTTTATATTTGTATATATATTATATTATATTTTCCGAAAAATTGTCAAATTTTTAAAACTGCTTGATTTTTCAAATTTTTAAAACTGCTTGATTTTTCAAATTTTGAAAACCAAACTGGTCTTAATAAATTATTTTTCTGATCAATTCAAGTTTTTAGATTTTTCAATATTTTCGAAGTGAAAAATATTCTTGTTGGCAAACTAAATTATTTTTAATTTTTTTGATATTTATTGTTCCCAATCTCGTTCTAACCCAATACAAAATTAAACGTTTTTAAACGATATATAGATAGATTATCTATATACACATACATCTTTGATGTCAAAATTATTCTTGTTAACAATTCGAATTTAACCCAACAAACCAAATTTAAGACCAATTCAACCAAACCCAATATGTTTGTAATGTTAAAAAAGATTTTTTTCTTTTCCCATGCTTCCATCTCACCACTTGTCCCAAGCTCGAAGAACTTAACTAAAAAATTTAACGTTTAAATAATTCCTGATTTTCGTCAATAAGAAGGAAAAATGTTAAATTAACTGGAAATATTCCTCATTTTTTCACCTTTAAAAATTGCGAATTCGTTTTTATTTTTGATGTGTTACGTTTATCAATGAGATGTCCGAACAGTAACACGTCGAAATAAATAACTGATCATCATTTTCTTGAAATCGATAGCCATGTATTGGAAAATTCTGAATATGAAATTTGAATGAAAATTTCGGAGACCGAAAACCCATATTTTACAATATGTGATGATCAAGAACAAATCCATTCTTTTTCACTTTTTGGTCGAACATCCTAGCTTATTATATATACCAATTTTTTGTCTTCTTCATAAAAATTTCCGATTAAATAACTGCGATAGTTGCGATACCACTGACTTTAGTTTTCCGATGTTACTTTTGGGTTGGTTTTCGTGCTTTAAGAATTCATCAAGCCTTTTATGTTGGTTATAGATGTTGTGGTATTTCCCAATATCAATCCAACATTTACTAACATTTACAATTCTCGTGGTCACATAAATAATTTAAAAACTTGCATTTAGGTTTGTAATAATATTTGAACACCATTGAACTTATAGGTAAACTATACTGTGATTGGATATAAAAGCAGATATTTTTTCCGATTCCCCCGACGAATGCCGAATTACTACCACTTCAGTCGAAACTGAAAACTTGCAAAAGCCCATCGTACACGAAAAATACCGAAGAAAACCGATTATTCAGACGTCCCTGGTTTCATGTAATTTATCGGTGGAAACCAACCAAATATAAAAACTCTGTTGAAGATTGGATCTGTGGACCGGTTTTGGACTTCTATCCTCATCAACATATCTCTTCTGAATGATTAATGCAAGAAACGCATCACGTGTCTCAATTTGACGACTTTAAATTTAGTGACTTTTGTACATTTTAAGATTTAAATGATTTTGGTTAAAATTTGTTAAGATTTTGACCCATGTGAAGATTACAGAACAATCGTATTTCTTTGTGCCTTTGAAGTATGATAACTTTCTTCATACTTTTGGAAAACGTTGCAAAATTTAATATCGAACATCGAGCCTTGAACAAGAGATCGATATCCAAACAGTTGAAATAAATTGCAATTTTTTTTTTTAATATAAAATAATTTTAAAAAAGTTTGAAAATGCATAAAATATGCACGCAGTTTATTTTTTTACGCAACGAAGCAATTACACACATTTCATTAAAAATAACAGTAAAGGAAATAATTATATCGCAATTACACAAAATCTACATAAAATATTATCAATTCCTCGCCAACGGGCACGGAGATTCCGTGTGTAAATAAATGTTAATAAATATTAATTATGTATGGTGATACGTTGGTCAGATGTATTTATCGTAATTTAAATTTGGAAATATTTCAATATATAAATGCAATGTGTTATCCATTCTAAGGTCAAACTGCAAATATTTACGTTTATGTATTTGCTTCAAAGCACATTTTTTAATGAGACTGTAATAATGAAATTACGTGACAAACAATCGAACTTAAACAATTTGCAAAATAAGTTTTTTTAATTATTATTTTGGTACCTTTTCAATATTGAACAAGGAAATCAGCATAAATTGCCTCCAAATTGTCTCTTTCCTTCCAACAATCAGTTGACTTAGTTTTCAAACGTTTAGAATAAAAATGTATGGGTTCGTAATTAGAAAGAAAAGATTTAACCCAAAAATCATGAAATCAGTAACAAAATTTGAACTTGATTTCTGCTTATTTTTCTAAATATTAAAAAAAAAAACCATAAGTTACCCAAGTTTGGATGTTTTCAAAAGTTGAAAAAATGCGTAAAAAATGTAATTTTTGTGCATTCATTATTAAGGGGAAAATTTTAAATCTCTAAAAAATAACTACATAGATTATAAAATTTTTGAAATATTAAATTGCAAATTTTGTAAATATGTTAAATTTTTTGAAAATGTTTTCATTTTTCCAGAATGTACATGATGATGGGCTTTCTAACTGTCCGTTAAAGAGATAATTAAAATCAATAAAGAGGTTGTTACCTCGCAACTTAATAATATTAATTATGTATTATCAATGGGTAATAAATTGTGCAACCTGGCTCTTATTTAAGCGAATTCATCTCTTGAGATAAGTATGAGGATGAAGAGAATTCAGCTCTAACGGCAGTAAGATTGACGACAGTCGGGAAAGCCTATCATCTTTCAAGAAATAGAACAAAAAACGTCAACCAAATTTGCAATTAAATGACATTTAAGCAAAGTCCAGACAAATAACCAATTCCAGTGCATAATAATAATAGTAACAATGAAAATAAATCGTCCTAGCACGGTGACATTGGTGACATAACATGACTGATAATCTCGTTACATAATACCTACATAAACAATAAATTCTACTGATTAACAGATAAAATATATAATTCGCTAACGATAGGAATTAAAATAAAAATCTTAATAATTGATTAAGATACGACGATATTTTTACATACAAATTTTCATTCTAATTTTAAAAAATTCGCAAAGTTCGAAATTTAACAATTCGCATTAAAAAATGCGAATTTTACAGTAAGTTTGGCGTACGTGACAAATCGTGCCGTGTGTATGGCGGCGCGAAAATCCATGCCAGAGACGAGTTTCGAATTCAAACTCACCCCAATTGTGATTTTCCTCTTGGGCCGTCAAAACGCGAAGCAGGATCAAAATCACACCGAGTTTAATAAACATTTTCGTCGAGAGTGATTTAACAGTGTGGAAAAATTAACGCGAAAAGTTACTCTTTACAACGAGGCACGTGTATGCGCACGCGGCAGGCCGAGCGTAATGCTAACGCGTTCGAGAATCCCCAGTCTATATTTTTCAAAGTGTGTTGTTTACTCCGTCGCACTTCGCAATTCACGGATATAACTGTTTCGCTCGAACAGTGTAGCCAATCGCAGCAAAATTTTCTTTATGTTACTTCGAATTTTCTCCTTGAATAGATACGAATGTTGACAGATGAAAACAAATTTAGCGGAAACAAATATTCATAGCCTAGTTATACCTGCCGTACATATAGTGTAGCCAACGGTCGATAAATATACCGGCCGCGACAGGTATCTACTAAATTTAAGTTGGAAAACGTTTTAAATAATTCCGCAAGATTACGGTGTTATTTCTTAAAATGTTTGAATTAAAAAATGGAATTATAAAAATAAAATATCTTTATATATTCTGTTATAATACGTAATTAATTTTTGTATAGACTTTACAGTATATGGAATTATTTTAATATTTATATTTTCTTCGCCGATTTCTTTCTCTATTGTATTTGCAAAAATTGTTCGGTCCAACCCAATTGAATCCATTTCTTGATTCCAATCTAAATAAATCAGAAAGTCAATCGAGTTAATTACATACATTAAATTAAAAGATCTGAACACAAGATGATGGATATATTATTTTATATAAAAATTAGATCCATTTCTAAGAAATTACCTATACATATATAAAATATAAAATTATTCCTACGACTGACTAATGCATTTGTTTTTGTGTGTATGTGTCACGAAGTGCTTGCAAAGTAAAAAAAAAACTCCAACACAGTAACTAGAACGATTAGCAATAAACTGATATGTAAAATTTTTGCATGTAGTATACTTTTTACCTTAAAATGGCTGCGCTGCAGCGTACCCATGGCAATAAAATGAATAAATAAACCTCAATTGTATTAAAAATATCGTCGATAAATTTACCAAAAAATAACGTTATAATATTTATATAAATAAAATTTTAAATTTAAGTAGTTTATAATCTGAAATGATCATTACTCCTTCAAATAAAATTATTTCAAATTGGGAATTTTCGACTGAAGTGAATTGTGTTGCCTAGTAACAGAAATGTAACCGATCTTTCTATATAAACTGGGCAAAAGTACAGTCTGTGAATGAATGCACATTAAAAAGTTATTACATTGCTGTAATTTTGTTGTAGAATGTATGGAAATTAACAAAAACGGAATTAACATTTTTTTTATAAATAGTCATTATCAACATGAAAGTAACGCCGAAGCGCCCGCCGCCAGTGAGTTGCCGCACTTGCGCGTAGATCATGTAGTAGCCGTATTATTTTCTAGTTAAATTTAGTGAAAAACTGTGATTTTTATGTTAATTTGTGCGCGTCTATGAAAGTCTTGGTGCTTTCCGGCGTTAGTGGATAGCAAGTAAGGTGAGGGGTTTTCATTTTCACGCTAGAAACGCCCGAAAATCACCGTAAATCGTGACAACCTGTTGTTATTTTAGGTTATGTGTTTCCGTATCTTTGTTGTTGATTTTATCGGATTTTGTCTAAAATTCGCATCGTTTATCGCGCTTTTAACAGACGTCTTCTTTAAAAACGTTATCGATTCCCAACAAATGCATTTAACGTTTGTTGTATATGTACAGGGTGTTGGACAATTCTGGTAAGGTTTTAAAGAAATCTGCACGTAGAATTTGCATAAAAGTTGTTAGAGTTTCAAGAATGAAATGCTATAAATTTGTTTATCAGTCAATTTATTACTTACTTGTGTAGATTTTCTTTAAAAGAGCTACGTGCTCATCGTCTTTCAAAGAAGGTTTTATTAAACAAACAAGATAATAAATTATAATTTCGAACTCTCATCTTATCTTATCTATAACGTAATGTCGATTATCAAAAAACAAACTTACCTACTAAACGTTTATCTCAAGATCGCTATTTTTCTAGAATTGTGTACTTAAACACGTCATTGTCGATATCTGTTTGCATGCCAGATGACAATCTCCTATAATTCTGGGGAAATTAGATTGGTCCTTTTTTCAATATTTTGCTTTTTGCCCTTTTTTTAATTTTTTTAATCTTCTAAAATCCTGACTTAAGTGCCTCCATCCACCACAATCAACGGCATTCATATCATTTCTTTGCCAGTTTGTTATTTCCAATGTTTCCAATTCCAAATTCGTCTATGATCACACCCACCAAATCTCCGCGCATTATCTCTTATTTTTATCTTGTGTCCCACCCTTTTGTTAGCCTTTGCTGCCAATTTTTCCCGCTGTGTTTCTTAGATATAATCATTACATTCTCGGCGCTCTCTTCCGTTCCCTTTGTTATATTATTTCAATTTTTAGTAGAAAAGAGGAAAATCTGTTCTATAATATTAAATATTTTTAGGTCCAAATTCATACGATTCATTGCCTCCAATTTTTAGTTGTTGTTGCCCAAGTTATCGTTTTTCTTTTATCTTCTCCTTCAAACAGGAGGAAAAATAAGAATATTGTAATAAAAGGAAAACTAAGTAGATTAAGGGGGGAAACCACATTAGGAGGCTGTTTGACGCTGATTTTTTAGGGTTTTTTTTTTGTTGGGAAGAATTAAGTAGAATTCAATCAAATTCTGACATCATCTTATTCATATTTCGAACAACTTATGTGAATTTTTTTGAATAATTTCAGCCAAAAATAACAAAATTACACACTGATGTCCGCTGAAGGTTTTAAGTATAGTTCTCCAATTGCGTGCAGTGTAGCCATTCTGATTTTCATCTGAAATCAAAAAGGTTTTGATTTTACATTAATAACTTATTTTCTAAGAATATGAACCTCAATGCAGGTGAAAATAATGAAAATTAAAAATTTTGCAGGCGTTGGAAAAATTTGCTTCAATTTTCACAATTATTTTTCACTAATTTTGCAAAAAAAGGACTCCTAAAATCATGATATCATTTCAAATGGTTCATATAATTCGAAATTTTATAAAGAATCATACTATCAATTTTCATAATGATCGGTTCATTACTTTTTGAGTTAGACTGCAAGCAAATGTAAAAAAAGTCATATCGAGATAAACGCGTTTGAAATAAAATTCTCGAAAACTAGTATCTTCTATACCATTAACTATTATTATACCATATTGAAAAGAAGGATACAAAGGTGGGGTTCCGCTACAAGGCTACGTTAGTAAACAAAGCGACTAAAGCCGGGCAAAGACTTTACCTTCTGTGCGCTCGAGCCCTTAGCCTGTACCCGATGAGCGCTCGGTTCTGTGCTCATAAAATCTAAACAAATGCGAATTTCGCTTTTGATAGCGTATTCTTGGATAGTTAAGATAACGATTTATGCAATAAAAAAAAATCGGATTTTTTGAACCTCCTAATGTGGTTTCCCCCCTTAATAGCAACGATTTAGAAAATTGGAAATGTGATAAAGGAAACGAACCAAACCAGTGCTCTTTATTTATATATTTTTTTATAAATTCAAAAGGAAAATAATTGTCCTAAAAAAATATTATTATTATTACTTTCCTAAATAGGGAAGTCCAAGTTATTGTTTAATACGGGAGGTTTTGTTACAAAAAAGTATATTTAATACATAATAAGCTCATTGTGCAAAGACTCGCATTTCATAAAGAACAAAGCCGAAGCCTCGCGCATAATTCATTAACCGTAAAATATATTTTTTCTTGCACGGCGGCGATTGGATAATAACTTTCGCGAAACTAGATCAATTGTCTAGAAAGTTTTACGCCGAGACTTTCATCATTTCTCAATGCGTTTTTGTTCAAGTGCGCGCGTTTGTTAATTTTTCGAAAAATGAAGGTATAAGCTGGACGCAAGGACGCGTTGTGTAATTTCTGTGTGAAGTGTGAAGGCAGGAAACGACACCTCCCAAGGTAAGTGTTGCACAATGCTTAAATTGAAAAGTCGAAAAAAGTTGGCTCATTGTCGAAATATGTAGGTTTAATAATTAAACCTATATACAAGCACAATTATTGTGCTTGCATATTCATAAAAAAATGTTATCATTTTTATCATGGACGTTTTCTTGTCGCCATTTCAAAATTGAAAGGCTTGAAATATTCGATTTTTTTACTGTGTACGTATGTTCAGTACAAAGTTTCAAGTTTTTCGTGATATAACTCGTTTTTTCATAGTATGTAATCCGAAATATATTTTTGCAAAAATCTTGTATGATGCACATTATTATAAACATAATTTTCGTGGAGAAGTCAAATAATCATAAAATATTTCCCATATTTTTACGTTTATATTACGCTTGAATGAGTAATTTATTAACAGATCTGTTCATTAGATAAAAAACTTTTATCGAAAACGTTAATTCGAAATTCTATGCGTCATTGTTTGTTTTTGTTTTTGAAAATGTTTGCAGATACCGGGAATCGGCATCGGCACATTCTCTACGTTCTGCTACTTCACATAATCTTATCTTTGTTTTAGATAAAAAAATGCGTCTCGTTTTCACATCGTAACGGCGCGACTCGTGTGTCATGAATGTTATGTTTAATTGATTTAAATTGTTCCGATGACGAGGGAGTGACAATTGAACGTTTTATTTCATTTAATTCCATTTGTTATTTAATTTCGTGTCGGTTCGATGTTTTCGACGCCGAGGCCTTTTCGCAATGTGTCATCGGTAATAATCACTGATGATGGTCGGTTTAAGGCGAAACCTCGTCATTCGATCAGTATTACCAACATTTTTGGTCATAGTTGAATTGAGCTTAAAAAGAAAATGGGCTGAAAACGCTATTTCAAGAAGAGATGCGTCAAAATGTTATTTCTAACTAATTCTGTCTATTATTTTGTTATTGAGAAAATTGTGACCTTATTTAATGCAAAACCAGTGTATGTCTTAAAAATGTACATAACATATTTAAAAAAACAAATTTTAAATAAATTACAACAAATTATTCTTTGCAACGTCATGTTTCACCAATTTATAGATTAGGTGCTAATTATATTTAAAAATGTTCGAGTTCAAAATTCCGAAAGAATTTCGCTTAAAAAATTCATGTGCTAAATAGTTTGCAGTTCGTTCATTTCAATCAATCATTATTTTGTATGTTAAATTATTAAAATTATTAAATGAAACAAAAATAAAAATTTGATAAAATAGCAATAGAAAAAAAAAAAAAAAAACAACAACAACAACAATAGATGAAATGTTACTTTATGATATAAAGGTCTCCAAACAATATATTTGTATTGTAATTATAATTAGATATATTCAAGAAGTGGGGGTTAGCTAACATTAAATCCGAAAAATGGAAGATCTGATATAGGAGGTAATATAGGAGATTAAAAAATAATTAAATGTTATTCCAGTAAAACATTTCTTTTAGTACACACACACATGTATTTTCCAATAATTGACCGTAATATGGTCAGTAATTTAATATTAATGCTTTTCAGAATATGTCTGCGTGGTGCGATCCTGAAATACCCTACCCGTCATTGGCATATGCGCGAACGCCCGTACCCAACTCGGAGCGGAGCTTCCATTCGAAAGGTTGCCTGCCCTCACGTTGGTGTATAGTTGTTGCTAAATAGTAACTTTTTAAATAGTACACGCTTGTCGCTATATATAGTACACGTTTCTTATTTTAAAACGGTACAAAAAAAAATTATTATTTTGTCGTAATTTCTTGTGATCGTGTCGTTTCTAACGAGATTTTTGGACTTTTATCAGTTGTTTGTGTACAATTCGACCTCTCGACATACAAGGATTTTTCCCAACCGGCTTGATATGTAAGTGCTTCTACGTCAATTGTTGCTGTTAATTTCGTTCTGATTTGCGTCATTTGTATAATTACTAGAGTACAAGTTTCAAATTGTCATCATAAAAAATTTACTCGTATCACTTACATACATTTCTAACCCTCAAAGCTCCAAGTTCATTCACTGAAAGGTTTTGAAAAATATTTTACACACAAAAGAATTTTTTTAACGAGCTGATAAGATTTATGTAAATATGATGATTGTTCAGGTGTCACGACATACTTATTCAAAAATTACTCATGTCGCACATGTAAATATCGTGTCTTCGTACGATGTGCCTGGAATCACAATAAAGTTAATTAAATTAAATTTACAAGTTCATATACAGTTGGTTTTTTCGCCGTGCGTTGGCGTGTACTTTATAACGGGTGCTATATTTTTCCGTACTTAAACTGTGAACTTTGAAACGCAAGTTATTTGAATAAAATACATACTTGTTGTATGACACCATGTAAATTTATATACAATTTTTCCATATTTCAAATAATTTTGAAATAATGCATTTTTTTCTATGTTAATGGGACTCGAGCTAATCAACCTTTACCGTTGCATATCAGTAGGTTAAATTATTTAAGAATGCTTTGATTGATGAATAATACACGTACTGTGCGATATAAATTCACCTCACGATCGACATATTTTGCATTAGTAAGACACGTGATATGTCTTGATAAAAAAAATTGACATACGAGGGGAGCCTTGAAAGAATTGTTCGGTAAGGCATTTATTGGGCACCGCGGAGAAAGTATGGGGTTTGTGTGGACCTTGCTTTAATTACATGTTTCTAAAATTTGCAATTTTTAACGTGGTCGTATCGTGCGTCATTAATTTGAAATTTATTTTTTCTCAAATGGAGATATTTTGTTCAAATAAATAAATTTCGAACTGTTATTTTTGAAATTTTATAGGAATTAGAATTCTTCGCTCTTCGGTGTGAATTTTAACACTGTACATTTAACAGGATGCTACGGATTTGCATTTTTTTGAGGGATACCATTTTATCAATGTGTACATATTATTTTGTTTACTTCGGCTTTTATCTTCATTATAATGATAAAATACTCGATTGCACAAATAAAACATTTACACAATTTGAGTTTGCAATAAGAAATAATCCTGCGCAATTCAAAGACAGATTATTAATTTAAATATGTCATCCATTTGATTATACAGGTTCATTCTAAAATAAGTCGCACTATTTTAACAGGTAATAGCTGACCATAGCCCAAAAACAAATATGCAAAAACGACGGTCCTATCTTCAATAGGGTGCCAGAAAAAATATTTTAGTTTCGAGTAAAATATGAAAATAACGCCGAATTATCGACAATAAAGGTTGATTTGCAACATGTTATTCCAGCCAAAGGAAGTTGATTTCCAACGCGACGCATATTGAAATGGACGCTGGACCGTTCTTAGAACCGAATGCCCGCCCATACAAAAAAATAACATTTTCGAATTTTTTTTTTTTTTTAATTTGCACTTCATACTTATTCTTATTTTTTTCAATAATGCGTATTTAACTAACACCGATATCCTGTATTAAAATGAAAATATTATTTCCGATCTAAATGTACATGTAAAATAATTTCTAATAATGTCTAATAACTCAGTGACTCATTTCAAACCTTGACGTTTTATAACATCAGCAAAACGGAAAATATAAACATTGTGAATTGCCAACATTTTCATATCGTGCGAAAAACTTACTTTTTCGATTCTTGGAACTCACTACAAACAAAAAGTTAAAATTAAAACGACTTTTTTTTACATTTGCGGTATTAATGAAAAAATTATCATCCGTAAAATTCACTGTTATTGACCTGAACGTTTATTCCGAAATGTTTCGATATTAAAACGAGTAAATGTACGACGTCAGGTCTTAAATTAACCAATTTATTGACGTCAGCCCCAACAAATACAACCGTAAAATTAACGAAAATGCTCGCCGGAAGTGGGAATTTTTACAATTTTGTACCCGTTCGCCTATGAAAATGTGTTTACTGCGGCTAAAATTAGTTTTCTTGCACCTTGAATAGAAATTTTACAGTTCATTTTAAATATACCGTGGCGATTTTTTTAAATATTCGACTCTCTTGTGCATAATCGTCCCTTTATTAAAAACGACATTATGGACAAAATAATATTTTTATTTCGCGTAAATTTTGGAAATCGTGGAATTACAATCATTAAGATTAATAATCTTATTTTATTTTAATCAAAAATTTATATTTTATTTATTTTATTTCGAAATATACATGTCATCCCTTGAACTAACTAACCCGGATTGGATGTCCTTTATGTTTTATTTTCTCAAAGGATGTGCATTATTT
Organism: Lethrus apterus; assembly: GCA_018397195.1. Lineage (NCBI taxonomy): Eukaryota > Metazoa > Arthropoda > Insecta > Coleoptera > Geotrupidae > Lethrus > Lethrus apterus. Next base: position 14,879 of record JAFFZR010027473.1, on the reverse strand, counting down.
TTTGGCTAAGATTTGAATCAACGATTTAGGTTTATTCCTAATGGGTATAATTTTTAGTTATTTACGAAATTCTAGCTGCAAGAACAAAGTTACTGTTAAAAATATTGCAACCTAAGAAATTAAAAAAAGGTTGCTTGAACAAAATGAGAATTATAATTAGACATTTGAACACCCGTATATTCCAGGTGTGTATTTAACATTTTTAATTGCTTATATATGCAAGCATGCAGTTCATCAATTCCATCGTATCGCATAGTTATGCAAAGGCACAATTAGTATTGACTTTAAGCAGATCGATCGTAAGGTCGCAAACAGGCATGTTCTTCAGTTATTTACATTCTGTCGAAGACCATGGGTGATAGGAATTCCGGTCACGCGACCGCACAACGCTTTGAAGAATCGACAATCTAAGTGGCTTTATCTCCACAGACCGACGTCTCCAGTTCAATTACTTTATTTATATGTCATTTTATCGTGTACTGGAGTTCCGGTCGTAAATCGTTTGTGTTTGCGTTGGGAGCGAGTCGCTTGCATCTACAATTTGTCTATAAAATTATGTTTGTTTCTAAATTTTTGAAATTTTTTTCCTGTACACAGATAGAAGTACCTTTAATTTACGTCATATTTTTTGGCGATAGAGGATGGTAGTGACGTATTTTGTGGATTGGCCCGTAATAGAAAATTTTAGACGTGGCGCGAAGATGTTTTTCTAAAGAGAAATAGGTTTTGAAATAGAAGAATTAAAATTAATATATCAATTTTTGAGTTTGCTTTTTAGATGTTTTGCGTTGCTTTTGTGAGATTGCTCTGTATTAATTGAAAAAATATTTTCCCCACTGTGACGACGTTGGATTTCTTTTGGTGGGGATGTAAGAAAGGGTAATGGTCAGCGTGTATTGCAATTTCACACGCGTCTTCATTGTCTTCATGCAGTTAGATCGTCGCGTAGTTCTTGCTCGCAAGCGCTTTCGAGCCGGCGAAAAAAAAGTAATACATTCGATTACATTGCGCGTGATTGGTAGTTTCTTTTGGATACGTTTTTAACTTGTGCCGCGACAGTTGATTAACTCGAAGACCTTGTCGATCAAATGAAATGGAAAAGAAGGTAATTCACCCGGCGCCGGCGGTTCAATCTTTGTTCGTGTGTTACGTTTTACGATAAATAAGTATTAAGGTTGTGTTCGAGGTGTATAATAATTTAAAGTGTCGTCGGTGAGTCAGTCGTGAATATTTAATGTTGTTCGATTAAGGTTGTTAGTGTTTGTTTCGTCGTGGTCGGTTGATAATATAATTATTTATTGTATGTACGTATAAAGTTGGAAATGGAAATTTCGTTTAATTATAACTTCATAACATTTATTCCACGCTCTGTAGATATCTGATATATATGCATTAGACATTAGATGGTGGGAAGTTAATTTTTTTAGTTTTTTTACTTGATCCCTACAGAGGCGGCTCTAGGCCTAGGCACATGAGACACCAGCCTAGAGGCACAATACAATGGCTCGAGAACGCCAACATCGTAAAACAACTCATAGTATTAAAGTCTTTAATACTACTCGTATGATCGGGCGCACCCTCGAGCCGGTCCTGGTTCATGATTTCGAACGTCAGTCTGTTCTTAGAAATTCACATGTGAATTACACGGCATATATCCAGACAGGCCTTGGTAAAACCAAATGCATTATATACCTTCAATATTCACAACTTTCTTAACTTTCATGAGGATCGATCGTTTTTTTTTTTCATGGCGACACGGAAAGTTTTACAGTAATTTAATCTGAAATCACATCAATTTAAATTAATTTTGATATTAAGAATAAATTGTTAAAATGGCGCAAAGTTATGTAATTGTTTTGCTCAAAAATAATTCGAAAATTCCACGTTTTCCGTTTGTTTTTTAAGTATTTGAAAAATGGGATAACTGATGTTTGTTTTCCGACCATAACTTTTATAATAATAATTTTTCAAATTTTCAAATTATTGTCAAGATACAGGCATATTTTTCTTTTTCTTACAAAGTACAAACATTTGAAAAATAAAGTCTAATTAAAATAAATATATAACATTACTTCATATTCAAATATAGTTTACACAAAGCAACCGATTTTTATGTCGTTTTTAAGCGACTTTCTGAATATTGTGAATAAAATTAAATTTAATTTAAACTCGTCGATTTTACCTTTAATCGTGTTATTATGTATAATTAAAGGTTCACCACGTTGTGTCCATGGTGCACGAGAATAACGCGAAGGTCGAACTTATTTTCTTTATTATAATCTGCGAAATCATGCGGACTTACCTTGGCATTAGTAATCGCCTTCTGTCTGTAATTGCTAATTTTTCCTGTTCTGAGGGGGCGACGCACACGCATTTTTTTTACAGTCGCGGGTACGAGCCGTTACAATTATTTCTGTATGTTGTCTTTGGTTTGTGCACTTCATGTTTCATCCACAAAATTAAAAAGAAAATTGATGATTCTTCCATTGATTACACACAAATTCAAAGATTGGACTAGTTACGGCATCGAAACTTCATCAGCCCGGCTCTGTGAATGATGAATGTACAAAAAAAAGTTCTGTGAAAACTTGGTGGTGACGATCAAATTACGCTTAGGGCTCAAATTATTTTTAATGTTGGTATAAAAAATGTCCATCCCAAAACTCATCAGTTTCACAAATCTGTATTTACGAGCATTACTGTTTTAAAAATGAGATCGTTCCAATTTTTATATACAAACAAATTTGTTTTTTTTTTGCCAGACACAAATATTTATCACGTTTTGTTATAGGGGCCATATAACAACTTCCACGTATTAATACATTTCTATCATCTGTACAGTCCATCAACAGATGTTCAGAAGTGATTTCTTTGTGGTATAATTTATATAACCAACAAGGGCCTCGTGTTAATGTCGTGTTAAAAAAAAATTTGTAGACTTTTCATACTTGAAATCTCTATTATATTTGAAAATCCCAATTCGACATTTCAATTAAAATGTAAGCTAGAAGTTTGATTTTGGTTACAGGAATTGTTCATGGACTTTCAATAAATATTACGTTTTAACGTTGGTAGTTTGTTCGATTGCAACTTTTTACATTTTAAAACCATTTACAATTTCGGTGTCGGCGGTGCACGTTTTCGATTTAATTGAACAGGGGGGCTTGGTCGTTTCGTTTCTCCGCCGGGAGCGAAAATCAGCCGACTTTTCCTGTGACGTCGCGTCGCGAAGATAACAAAACCGACGAACACAGAAAATTGTAATTATGAGGGTCGACATTCCACGATGGTTTTCCATACGATTAGAGGATGCGGTGACCTACATTACACGTACAATCGTTGGCTTCGCTTAGGAATCGATTGTGAAAAGTTGTGTTATTTTTGAAACGTTCCATAAGATAAAAATTCCAGATTTGTTTAGATCCAAGCAACGTGTTTCGAGTTGAGCGGATACTTGTGAGCACGCTTAAAATGTAAACATTTTGATTTTCGTGCCAGCGAAAAAAAAGCTCAAAATATTCTTCTCGGCTAAGATTTTAAATTTATATTAGTTTTCGTGCCGCATAAAAATTTGGTTAAAAGCCGTACACAATTTTAAGTCTGAAGCTTTCAAGTGATTAAACAAATAACGTCATCCAGATGTGAAAAATATTCATAACAAGATAACATAAATGAACGTCCTTGCAGTTAAATAAATTACTTGAGATAGATATCTAATGTCATAGCTGGACGACTATTTTTATACGACTAATTTTATGTAGAATTACATGTCGTGTAAAACCGACCTTTATAAATAAAGGCCAACACCCGTATTTCATAAACGGTTGGTCAATCGATAATTCTGAAATTTTCTATGTTTCAAACACATTTTATGCTTCTATTCTGTATTGCGTTTCGTGCCAATGACCTACGTATTTAATTCGTGTCTGAATTTCCAGTGAAAGTTTTTTCCGACGTTCAAATCAACGTTGTTAGTGGTTTGCATTACGATAACGCGTTTGCGAGCGTAAATATCTTTGTTTGTGTAATTTTAGAATCTTACAAAAAATTTACGTACGTCGTATTGTGTACGTAGTTTGAAGGACTTCGGTTAGGAATTTAGTTTAATCTCGTTAGGAGCTACCATACATGTTTTAATAGGGAACTTGTTACTTACCATTACAATAAAATATAGATTTTGTCAACGAAGAAATACCACAAAAATTATAATTTAAAAATATGATTTGTGTTTTGGGTATTTTTACAAAACGAAAAAAATAATTGAATTTGCTCCGCAATTTTTTGTCCACATCGTACAATTTATTAAGAATTTGATTGGTTCTTTGTATTTAGAAAAAATGTCTCGCGTTTCCGATCTATATACTACAGAATTAAACATCAGTTAGTTCATCGGTTGCTCAAGTTTTGTGTTCTTCAGGGTTGCAAAGTGGGTTACAAATTTTGGTATCAAATTTTTTCGTTAAATTATTTTTTCTTTGTGTCCATCTATTTTACATTTAAATGGAGGCGGGTTGGTTAAAAATCGATGGGGGATTTTGTCACGCAACTGTTGAAACTGTCAGTTTACATCATTTTTCCGTAAAATTAACGAATTTCCCCCAGATTTTCACTTTGTACCACATTTTAGACTTTCAGTGCCATAAATTCTGGCAGTTTTTGGTATACTCACCGATTTCATTCAAATTTGACCCATGTGTCTTTCCGGCCACTCCGATGAAAGTGTTAAGACCGTTTTTTGCGGAAAGCAGCCGTTCGTCCGGAATCTCTCGTAAACGGTTGTTAGCCTTAATTTTTTGACGATTTTTGCAATCTTTCGGAATTTATTCAATATATGTGGTAAATCAATTTTGTCATGCTGATGATGAATATAATATCAGTTTTGCGCTGAGCTACAGTTCGGCCGTAAAGAACAGAATTATGGGCACATGTCACTTATCAGATAGAGTTCAGCGCTTATAGATCGGTATTGGTGCGTGTTACGTTGATGGGGCATTGTTTATTGAATTCCTCGCATTTTTATCTATAAATGACTTCGGTTTCATACAAAATTTTGTTTTTTGTCGAAATAACGTACGTTTTGAATTTCAATAATTTTATCCAAGTCAGTTGAAGAAATAAGAAAGATGATCATCAACATCTCAATAAATAATAACAATCTGTGAAGAAGGCTATTAAAAAAAAATCTGTTATTTAATTCTTCATTTCAAATTAAAAAAATATATGTATATTTGCATCATCTGGTAAAATTTGAATTTATTTCTTTCAATGCATGAATGAATCCGGGCAGCTTGCATTAGGACCACAGATATTTCGAGGCGTTCGGACCGAGCTTGGTATTTTTTATGTTTCGACTTTTAAACGCGTGCCAACTTAATTCGATTACAGCACGTTTAATTTTAGAAATATGCCGTACATCTCAATCGGAATAACGAATATCATCCCGTGTAAAAAAAGATCCACGACTTTTTCATCCATAATTCATTCGAATCGGATTCGTGCTCATTAAACATATAATTTTGCTCAAATGTATTTATTATTTATTTTAACGGATCTAAAATTAGAACCGTGTTGGTTTTAGAATGAAACCGCGCGGTTTATAAATAGACGCGTTTTAAACTTATACATCTTAGCTAGCTGTTGTTCGTTATGTTCACAAACATACTTATGCTAATTTATTTTCAGATCGTCAACCTTGGCACAAGAACGTGGTCGTCGTACTCGAACGTTTACGCCAAAGATGACACCATGAACATCGAAGATATATCCGAGTACAGGGACTTGAATAGTATTTATTGTTCTTCTAGGCTGCGGCGAAAGACGGCCGCGACCACTTACGATTTTCCGGAACATCCTCCCAAAAAGGAAAAGAAATGGACTTTGGGGAGTTTGTTCAGAAGAAAAAAGAAAGACGGCAGTGAAACCAGTAGCGAAGACGAAGCCGATAAGAAAGGATTTTTGAACAGAAGAAAGAAGAAATGCGAAAAACGCAAGAAACCGAAAAGAACGACGTTTGATCATGTTGTAATTCCTTGCACGAACGGTCATTCTAAGTACGATGATTCCGGGATTTTGTCGGACCCCACCGGCGGATTCGCTTCATATCAGGGACGCTCGAATACATCCCATCGCAAAATTGAAAACTGTACCGATCATTTACGAAATCTCAGCTCTTCGGACAGTCTCGTTAAGAAGACTCGTAAAGCACGTACAAGAGTAAGGGCGCTGGATGCGGGTGGTGGCGCCAGCAGTTCCGATGATGATTCTCAACGTTCCGCTTCGTCATCGCATTTCAAAAGCGACGATAATTTTGGAAAACGGGACGGTTCGCAAAGTAGGAGATCGCGCGCCGCGCGAACTGAGCGCTACATACGAAGATTGTCCAGAGATGAAGAATTTTATTTCAACCGGGACTTACGTACTTGCAAATCTGATGCCGAACATCATCGTTTGTTGATGCCCGAAGTTCGCAACGACCAATCTCCGAATAAAAGTCCTGTGACTTTAAATATTGATCCAATTTCGCATAACGTCGTTGGTGTATCCATGATCCCTCCTAGTCATACAAGTCATAACAACAAATCCCTCGCTACGTCCGCCAAATTACCTCCGACGAATTGTTTCAGTTCAAACAAGTACCATTCCTTAAATTCGAATCAATGTAAAAGTAACGTAAATTATCAGCGAAGTGTGTCTTACGACGCCGATATACACAAGTCTTCCCATTCGCCCGAAATTACACCGTCGGTTTTGCACGTACAGTTGCCGTTAGGAAAACCCAATTTGAGTTTGGTCGAGCGTCCACTAATTTGCATGGGGGTGAAACAACCACCACCTCCACCACCGCGCGATCCTTGGAGATTAATCCAACGTCACGAAAACGGCCGTCCTGTATCGTACTGTTTCGAGAAAAATTCCCACCACACTGATTATGGTGTAAATGCAAATTACCCGAAAACCAACTCGTTCAATTGGCATCCGACTTATCGATCGATTTCCGAGGACCATCTACCGTTGGAAACGCCGCATTTACAACCAAGACCGGCATCGGCGAGTTCGGACGGCGCAAATCGAAAATTGAAAACTTGCTTGGAGCCTTCCGCCTACCAATATTTAACCGACAGGCATCCCAGAAGTCGAAAACCGATTTTCATTCAGTATTCGACCGACCATCAACAAGCCGAACCGCAGAAGGCGTCGGAATTTTGGAAAGAAAAGGATCGCAACGAGTCGAAACCTCCAACTAGTCCTCAAATGTTCACCGCTCAATCTCACACCACGACTAAAATTTTCTTGCCGAGTGTATTAAAAGCCGACATGGAAGTCGCACCAGATGTTGATTCGACCGACTTGAAACCGTTCAATGGGTCGCAGGTGGACGTCAAAGATGAAAAATTCGAAAAAGTTTGCGAAACCAGGCGAAAATCATCGAATTTAGAAGATGCTTTAGACGAGTTGGAAGCGATATATAACAGTTTACGTTTAGGCGATGAAGATTTGTTGGAAAGGGCCGAACAAAGGGAACTGTCGATGAACAAAAAGAAATTTTTGGACGCCCAATCTGAGTCTTATCCCATTTGGAATGGAACACCGCGCGGTGCCATCAGCGATTCGGGCTTCAACTACGAGCCTTTCGACACTTTAGACTCGCCGAGACGTAAACGTCTATTAAAGAAGAATCACTCCGTCGATCGAAAATGCGACGATATGGCTTACAGAAAATTACACAAAGAACGCTCCGTCACCGATCCGAAAGAAATCCTATCGTCGATGAGTTATTTACTGACGTCCCCGATTCACGGAACGCCCAATGAACTCGAACCCGCGAAACACGCCAAAGAACCCGACATTACCCTCGACGACTTGGTCTATCGGTCCATAAAACATTCAAACAACACCTTGAAGGTGACGGATCCGCAGCCGCCGTTCGGTATTCCAATCGGGCCGATTTTACCGGCGGCGAACAGCGATTATTTACACGCCCATCCTGAAAAATCCAATTTAAAAAATAAAAAAAACCCCGACGTCATCAAAGACGATTTGGCCTTTCGCAACTTGCGAAAGGACTCAAACAAAGAACCCGTATTACCACCTTTGTTGCAAGAGGACATTTCCAACAATAACGTGTTGGAACCGTTCAAGAAGAAACGAGCCGTACGATCGCTTTCGGCCAATATATACAATTTAATGAACGATCACCGTGTCGCTCCGGAAAGCAAACAAATTTCCGACTCGAACGCCAACTTGTACGATAAATCGAACTTGAGTAACATCGCGGACGCCATGCAAATCGCTAGGGAGATTTTGAAGGAAAAAGAAAATAAAATCAAAAATACAAGGAGGGATTTCTTGAGTGATACGGAGGCGAAATACCGATCCATCGTGAACGAGCAAAGGAATAATTTTTTAAATGGCATGAAGTCCGGCGACGACATCCGAGTTTCCAATCGGGAAATTGTGTTGAAAACGGGTAAAAACAACGTGCAAAGTAAACCACCCAAAGCGTCGACACCTGACAAAATCGAATCGAAATCTTCTTCGCTTGAAGATGTCTTCGCGGCTTTCGCCATAGAAGCGCACGAAACGAGCGAACGTATCACGAAAGAACTGAAAAAGATGGAAAACGATGTTGAATCCTTTAACGGCGACACGTTGGATTCACAAAGTGAATCAAGAAGGGATTCCCAGGAATTATTGGCGACAACCAAAACCGAATCTACTCCAGTTGAGGAAGTCGAGCAATTTCACAATGAACGTCGAGAATCCATCGCGAATGTCGTTACGACGCGTAACGCTGAAGATTTAGACATTGCTCCTGTAGTCCTGCACAGCGATTCCGAACACGATTATGTAAATATCTGCTCGGATGACGAAACGGACAAGGCCATCCCACTTATCGACGAGTTTTCCGATGTTTGTGTATCTCCGTTCGATGAGAAGAAAGCCAACAAATTTTCAGAGTTGCATCAAATTGAACACGTAAACGAGGATGTTGTGGCGAAGAATAACGATGGAGGTGAGGGCTACGATTTGAATTGTGACGCTTTAACCGATCGTGATCGAGGGCGTGCCTTTTTAACACAAATACACCTTAACATTTCCGATGACGGACGCGTGGTTTCTTATGTTTCAAACTGTGATATTCAAATTGGTTATCCTTTGTTACCAAAAAATATCAATTTTTTTGAACCAAAGCCGCCTGTTTCCATCAAATGCAAAAATAGCTCTTTAGTTGGAATCTCAAATTTTTCAAATCAGTCTCCACACGATTCTTGCATCGATAAAGACAGTTTAAACAGTCCGCTGCAAAGTTTAGAATCTCCGGCTTTGGTTTTAAATTCGGAAATTCACTTAAAACAAGATGGCAATACCGTCAAAGAAAGTCAGTCAAAGGAGCAAATTTTAGATTGTTGCTACGAGTCTAAAGACGAAAGTGAACGAAACATTTTAAATTCGCAAAAAAGGCACACTCTTCGCAAGGCGCAGTCGCAACGTGTTTGGTACGGCGATCCGATAGCGCTAGTCTTTGCATGTTCGTACGGATTTGCATGCACCTATCAGATTGTCAATATGGACGTCGTTGCTTTACTAGGCTTGCTGTTCGTAATCATATCGTTTGCTGCCGCCCTAATTATATAATTTGTAAAATATGAACGTTTTTTTTTTTTTCGATTTGTAAGTTGGCACACCAAATATTTGATGTAACTGTACTGTTAAATAAAAACTGCACGATTTTTTGTTTTACAAATTTGTAAATAAAAATTGCACATTAATACAGACTCGCATGTTTTATTTTGTTGCTGTTGTGTGTGGTGTTTTTGGCATGAATTATCAGATTCTTAAATACAATTCTTTCCAATTATTTTTATATGTGCTGAGTTTGTCACATATTCGTATTCCAGTCAGATACACAGCCAGTTGATGGAATTTTATATTTTATCCATTTTGAGAAAAGCAGAAAAATGTTGATTATATGAGCAAATTTTCGAGGGGGTTTTTATTTTGTCTCGGAGTTACACAAGCAATACTTGATACTTAGAATAGAATTAAACAAATATAAATTACATCTTTTAATTATTTGCTCGAATTGCTCAACGTGACCATAAAATATTGAATCTCAAAGAAAAATCTCCCAGGAAATGCATTCAGAAAACACAGCATATCACAAATTTGTTTTTGTAAATAAAACCTCTATGATCGTTTCACTATTTTTTGTTTGTTGTAAATTTCTTAAGAATATATGCACGAATGTATAATGTGTTGCCTATACTAGTTGTTCAAAGTTTTTGAACCATGCATTCTTTGTAAGTGACGAGTTACGATGCTGGCGTGCAGTTAACTAGTATTTTTTGATGATAGGAGAAATAAACGACCCATTTTCAAAATACTGCATTTTTCGAACGAAACATAAAATTTTTTTTAATAAATATATCAATTTTTATTCTTCTATGAGATTTGTTTAAATTATGTCTAGAGACTAGTGTGTACTATCTTTTCCACAGTACTAAGCTATAAGCTTTTATTAAAAAAAGAAATAATAAAAATTTCGAATTAAAAAATTATCTCGAACTTTTACTTTAAGAAATAAGATCTATCACGAAAAATATATCCCAAAAAATATTACAGTAATATAAAACTAAAATATAAAACATATAAATCTTTAGTTATTAACCAGGGTTACTTTTCAAACCAATGGAAAGTGACGGAAATTGTATTAATTTCAAAACCAGAGAAAAGGAATGAGATAATTTTTAATCTTTTCTGAAAAAGTTCACAAATTATGGAAGAATTCTCATACCAAACCACCAATTTGGTTTTAGGAAAACCAACGAAATAAAATGCATGTTTAGTGACTAATTTTATGAATTTTCTTATCATCTACTGTCCCAATTCTTTCTATTTCATCATTAGAAACTAGTCATAATCATAATAATCATACTCATAATCGAACCCGACCTAAACAAGATCGATTTATTGAGTTCTGGGTTTCAACTTATGTTTCGTGAATTACTCGGGTCGAAGAAAATGTTTCTAAACTGTAACCTATATATTTCCAAGATCAGTTTGATTGACGACTAAGTCAACCCAACTAACAGATCATGAGAAACCGACACTAAACACAAACCTAAATACGACCAACTTGACTGGGACGCGTTGAAGGTCTTATAAATTATTTGTGACGAAGGAAACGATTTCAAACCGAAACCTGAAAATATATACTGTGGCTTCGTTCAGTTGATTAGGTTGGATGACTTGATAAATAAATAAATAAACAACGACACCAAATACAAACCTCAACAAAACAATTTTGATGGGTTTGGGTTGGGTTGCAATCTAAGTTAGGTAGGTACTTACGTTCGTACGAATTGTACGATTTTAAACTTGGGATGGTTTTATTTTTGGATTTTTATTAGTTCAAGATGGGGGGGTGTAACAATGATGTGGGGTTCACTCCGTAATCGAAAATTACAATGAAATGTTAAACATTTAGAAATATTTCTTCATGTTAAAGTAAACTGAAAATAATGTGATAATAATAATAATACAATTTTTAATTCATCAAGCGCTGAAAATTAATAATAATAATAATAATAACAATGATAATAAAAATAACAATCAATTGTTTTAAGAATTCGAGCTGGTGATAATAATAACAATTTTTTAACTCATATATGCCCTCAATTCTATGACCTATTAATCATAAAAATAAATAATAGTGCTTTCAAATTAAAATGGTGCAATACATACAAATTGTCAGATGCAAATGCAACCCTATAATCAAATTGGTTTTAATTATGTTCTTCTATTTGGTTATAGGTGTTGTGTAACGGTCGGCACCCAACTACTTCCTCTTCCGGTCACCGTCTTCGGGTAACTCCGTTAAAGCCAGCTAACTACCCCACCACAACCGTTTCTTATAAATAACTGATTTTCAGTAGATCTATAAGGTAATCACAGTATGTATGGTATAGATAATTTGTTGGGATTTGTAATTGGATGCCATTTGTGGCCAAAGATTGGATTTAATTATTTTTACTTATTTATTTTTGAGAATTCCTTTAACCACTCATTTGTAATTATTTATTTTCCTTTGTTAATTACGGAATTTGTTTTCTTTCTCGTGAGTCTAAAATCTCTGTCGTTAGTTTAATTTTGTTATGATTTTTGCAAATAATACAAACGATTAATAAAAATACAAGAACTATAAAAGAGCTATAAAACATAATACACGTTTGTAAAACATGTTAGCAAATAGAAAATATTTATTTTGAAATATACGAATTTATGTAGATAACGAATGTATTATAGATGTTGATGAAATAAATATATTTATTTATGTATCTTTGTGTGTATGATGTACCTTCAATCCTAGGCTATTTATTGAATTGAATTTTTAGTTAACAGTTTTAAAAATGAATAATTTATCAATGCAAAAACGGTAATGGGGCATTTTTAAAAATGATTTAAAAATTGGTAAAAACAGCCAGTTGAAATTTGGGTTTCGCGGTGAATTGGGAACTCTTAGAAAATTTTAAAAAATCGTGATACTTTTTCATAAAGGATGCATAAAATCTGGCCCACAATATTGTAAAAATTGTGTGATGCAGGAGGGAACAATGAACTCTTCAAATAAATTTTCACATATGTCATATTCTTCGCCTGAAAAAAGTCATGTAACGGTCTCTTCTCATTTTTAACAATTAAATTTTTTTTCTTAAAATCTGTTTATAAAGTTATACAGATTTCATGGACGCCTTGTTTATTTTCTTCGCTATAAAATGTTTACAAAACCGTTCAACGTTTCTTTTGTTTTTAAATAAACATTGAGCGTATAAATAGACAAACGTTTCCCATAATCGAAAATAAATACAGGAAGTTTAGTTATCGAAAAGGGAAGCCGTAAAGTTTCGAGATAAAGTTATGTAGACTACTTTGGGGTGTATTTATCATAATATCATAATAATAACACAAGATGGAAATATGTCTTGTAGTTATGCCTTGATTTCAAGCCTATCAATATTACATCATTGTCAACAAACTTCCATTGTCTAAAAAATGAACCTTGGGGAAATTCGATTTTGTTTTAAAAATTTGTTTTGTATTTTATTTCTTTTTTTAATTCTATTTTGTACCTTAGTTGCAATTGTTTTTTGATATTTCTCATTTTCTTCGTGTTTTTGTTCAAATTCGTCCATTGTTCAATCGTGAAAATATTCAGCTTACCTATATTTTCTGACCTAAATTAGTGATGATGAAAAGAAAGGCAATAATAATAAAAACTATTATTGTATAGAATAATGTTGGTTTTATACAATCGTGATTTTCCAGAACACGTAAACTTAGTATGTATCATTGTAAAGCTAATAAAAGATGAAACTTTGTATATTCTAAAATCGAATTCAGCCGATTTACATGTTCCATGTAAATGTTTATGACACACCAACGCCTTGGCAAATTTAATGAATCATCCGCGATATAAAATATTTCATACATAGATCACGGCTAGATTCGGGAACGTTTAAAACAATGTCTTTGTTTTAAGAATATTTCTAAAACACTTCCATAAATAAAAATAAGTAAATTGTTTCTAACATTAAGTATTTTATTAATTAAAGAATGGTGTTTAAAATTATTAAGAAAAGAATAAAATACATTTTTAAAATATGCTTCTTCAGTTCCAAAATTTCAAAAATACCTATCTTGAACTTTTCGTATAGGGGCCTCGTCCTGCCTTCGGCTCTGCGTCCATCACGAATATTTTAAGTGCTAACAGAACATTGATCTACGCTAACTTTAGATCGGTGATTTGCGGCGCATATTTGGAGTTACTTTCTAAAAATAATATTGATTTGTTTGTTTGCATTTACATCACATTCTGTGCAAATAAGTTTGGTCGCGCGAATCGTACATGTCTGTTTGTTCAATGCGTCCGTACGGAAACGATGTGTTTAAAAAAAATAAATGTTGTGTGTATTTCTTTCAATTAGTGTGAATTAGCGGTTTGAAATGGAGTTTTTGCAAATTTTGGAAATAATGAAATCAATAAAACGACACGTTTGGTATGTTAATATTGATTGTAAATATTTATTATTATTATATACAGGTGTCACATTAGTGCGATATTCTTCGATATCTCCGTTGTTATGCAAAATAAAAAAATATTTTATGACAAAAGTTTTTTGAATTCATGGTTTCCACCACTTAAAATTATTTTCAGTTATACAGAGTGTTTCGTTTGTGCGCAAACACGAACAACTTTAAAATTTTAAATGGAACACCTTTATATTATTACATTTTTAAATTCCCTGTGTAATTCTAATATCTGTTTGTATAAGATAATATTTGTCTATGTCTATTCGTTTTTAAGATATTTTGCATTTATTCGGAAATTTTGACAGCTTCTTCGGAAAAACGCCTATAGTTCAATAACGAAATACAGCAAGATCAAGAAATTTTATTCAACGCTAGAGGGATCTTTAATGATAATATTAAAAGCATTAGAAATTTGATATGTAACACAACATACTTAATAAATATTCTTCTTTTTGAAACAATTGAAATGCGGAAAACTTAATTTTTTTAAATGGAAGCGCTATATTTTTATGCATTAGTCGAAAGCAAAATTTAATTGTCTATTAATTTGAATAAGCAACATATGTAGTTAAAATTAATAATTTTCGAGATATTGATATATTTTTTAATTTTCGTACATTGTCATCCCTCCTGAGAACCATAAAAGTAATTTTTAAATGTTTTTTTAAACAAAGCTGATAAACTACGAACTAATAAATAGAATATGCTGTAAATAAGAAGATACACCAAGCTTTACTCAAGAAAGCAGTAATATTACATACAAAATATGGCATTTTGTGATCTCTCTA
>JAFFZR010027472.1:0-41364 GCA_018397195.1 Lethrus apterus | reverse complement strand
ATTTAAAATTGCAAAGTTGTATGTGGTTGCGCACAAACGAAACACTCCGTATAAATGAAAATAATTTTACGTAGTAGAGACCATAAATCCAAACAACTTTCGTCTTACAATATTTTTTGTATTTTGCATAACAATGGAGATATCGAAGAATATCGCACTAATGTGACACCCTGTATATGTAACAATAGTTGCATAAAATTCTGAATTCAATCTGTAGACAGCCTCTCCTCTGATAACTGAGGAGTTTTATGTGAGTATTTTGTCGTAAAGTGTGACAAATTTGAGAATTCAAGAAAATGCAGTTTTAAAATCTTGGTGTGAAGAATTCGAAGAATAAATAAATGTACTGATCTGAAAAGGTGTTCTACTTATGTTAACGAACTTCGTGCAGTTGATTAGAGACGATAAAGTTAGCTTTATTTAAATAAAGTAAAATTATTAAGTAATAAAAGAAAATAAAGAGTTTATGGAAAATCGTACATGGGGAGTAATAACGTACCGTATCTATTGGAAACGTCAATACTATTCCACATGTCTGCAAAAAATCACGACAATTTAAATAGCAAACAGGTCAAAAGAATTCAGGTCCAGCGCTCAATAAAATGAAATTCGTTAGTTTTTGTAGTTTGGTATAAAACTCAATGGATCATTACTGTTACATTTATATGTTTGTTTCCCATATAACAATTTGATGTAAGCAAGAAGTGACAAGCGCCAGACCCGTTTAGATACATACCATATCTTTTAGCAGGATCCCCAACTTTTCTCAGATGCGTTACCGCCGTTCCCTTCAAATTATTTGGATTGGCAATCTTGGCGCAAACTTCCGGATAGCTTAAAAGACCAGGTGTCTTTGTATATGGACCTTCTTCCGCAGCTTCGTCTGTAGTCAAAGGAGGAACACCACTGATGGCGGAATCTTCGGTCATTTTCCACGACCTTCCATAAGTGGGAATTCCAAAGAGTAATTTGTTGCTTGGTGCGCCAGTTTCAGTCCTGTGTCATAATATATGTATATTACATATTACTGTTACAAATTGAATTTATTGTAATTTACCAATGTTTGACGAGAGCATCGCCATTTTCATCAGGTTTTCGGTCGTAAAGGGCGTAAAGTGGAGCTGGATAATCAGCTTCTTTAGGATTACGAGCTGGTGTGTAGTAGTCGAAGGCCAAGAGATTCACAAAGTCCAAATGTTGAATTATATTCCTGGTATCCATATATACTATAAACGTAAAAATTTGAAATATAAAACAAATATTGGAATTTGGAATAATAACACCATGTAAGTATCATAAAGGTGAATTAGATGCAAAAACGGCAGTTCTATCTTTATAAACTTGATTCATGCATTTTTGCGCATTTAGGTTTTGTCCATAGCTGTTTATTATTCAACTTATACAACAAATTATACTTATCTTTTACTCTTGAGCAATCAACCAATAAAACTCGAAATTGTAAAATTGTAAAATGTATTTATTACTAGTAATAAATATATTTTATACAATTTCGAGTTTTATCGGTTGATTGCTCAAGAGTAAAAGATAAGTATAATTTCAATCATATTCAACCAAGAATTTGACACTAATAATATACAATAATAAACGTTATTGCTTGTTATTGTTACGTAATTGATAAGTTGTATCTGTGTGGCGTTATAAATTAACATTTTATGACAACTGATAATGCATAATACAAAATTTTTGCTGTAACATGGAATCCATATTTATGACATGGGACAAATTACTCATTGTCATCATATAAATTATATGTAAATGTGTGACTAAGACTAACGTTTTATTATGGTAATTAGTAATTGAACTAAATTGTTTTCTATTTACAAGCACTCTTTTGCAATCGACTAAATTACCATTTAAGACTCGGTTTAAAAATACGTATGCGCGTTGTTACGTGCAAAATTCAAAGAACTTTATTATGGTTTTCAGTTTCTTGCTATTGTTGTGTAACTTGTAATTAAGGGAATCCATTTTTATTTTAAGAACGAAATAACAACGAACTTTATAGTCATAGTCAACTTTATAAGAAAAATTGAGACTTTTTGGAAATTTGTAATACGTAAAAGTCCTCCTGAATGAATCATGGATGTATAATTTAAATTTTGAAAAATTTCTTGGGCACAAAGCGATGATACTAGAAATATTTCTGGATAAAGGACAATGATTTATTAACTATAATGGCGCTAAAAAGAATATATTTGAGGCCAATATAGGAATACTTCAGGGATTCCTACTTGCTCCGAAATTTTTATGATAAATAAAAAATCTAATACAATACTAATCACAGTTGAAATGGTGAATAATGGAAAGACTAGAAGACAAAATTAATGTTAATTCATGTAAATCCTCTATGTTATGATTTAGAAGTAACAAATATAAATGTAGGATGATAACAAGGTTTATTACTATGATTTACAAGAAAAAATGTACAAGGATTTAGAGTATCAAACACATTTGTTGTTATGTTTTATGTATAAAATGAATATAATTGCATTATAAGACAGTTTTTTTTTTTAAATTTATAATACCTCCTTCAAACAAAATACAGTATGTTTATTTTAATTCTAGCCTATTCGATTTTAATGAGTAGGTAATTACGACTGCTGTGTTATCTTTTTATTTTTTTTTTAATAAACACATTATTTTTCCTTTTGTTTTTACTAAAGTTAAAATTAAACGGATTAGAATTAAAAGTAAACACTACGTTTAATACTTTAAAAATTATTTATATATCTTACCAGTGCTGTTGACGTTTGGAAGTACCGACAAACTAAGCAATAATCCATCGTGTCTGAAAACATTCTTAATTTCACGTACAAATGCCGTGAATTGTTCTTTGTGTTCCTCTTCCTTTTCATCTTTCTTCGAATCTCCAACGAACGTTTTCTTAATTTTGTGGAAGAATGAACCTACATATATGAGAAATATTAAAGGTAGTTAAATAAATAATTAATCGTAAATAGTACATTATATTCGTACCGATAGAACTGCGGATTTTTTTTGGTTTAGTCGTGGGGAACTCCCAACCAAGGTCTAATCCATCGAAACCATAAGACTTGACTAGCATGTGTGCGGAATTAACAAAGGACAATCTGTGATCGACAGATTCCAACTACAATAAAGTTTAATTTGCAATTTAAAATATACAGTGTTCATTGAATAAATCAATATTAATTAATTCAGTTCTTTAAATATTTAACATTTACATCCATAATAGGTTTTAAAAAAATTCAATGTAAGAAACAAAAAATTATTATACCTATTGTAAAACCCTTACCAGAGTAAGATATTTTTCTCGATCATTTTCATCATCGTTGCTACCAACAGACAGAAGAACTCGCAGTCCCGGAAAACGTGTTTTGAGTTGTGTTATTTTTCTGTAGTTGTCTTGGGTGACATCATACCTTTCGTTTAAGGGCACTAATTTGAATGTTTCGGCATTGATGATGGCAGATTTATAAATGAGATGTGTGCAAAATTGAAGAGCTGGTTCTATGAACGGTACATCAAACTTGCCCTGACCTGAAATGAGGATTACTCTTTAAAAAAATAGCCATAACTTTCAGCGAAATGTTGTATCAGTTTCATGCAAATATAACCATTTAATAAAATAGTTTTCAATGAATAAAATATTTTATTTATATTTCTCTATATTTTCTAATTTAGAAAATCCCAAAATGATAAATCAGCATTTCTGTGTTGTGTAATTCTCATATTATAATTTTACGATTAATAATTATTTTTTGTGTGTTAAAAATGGAAGATGTCAAGAAAGAAAGAAATTTCTAATTAGCCTACATCTGTACCCTATATCTTTTTCGTGCTTTTCCTTCATTGTCTTAATAAGGTCGTTTCTTTCTTTCTAACAGGAATGATGTCAGTCTAGTGACAGAGTCTGAAAACAATTTTGTTTTCTTATATTATTATACAAAAATAATTTTGAGGTTCAAATTCATGTAATGCTTTCTTGGACTGCACGTTTCCAATGTTTCCTTAAAAAAAAAAAAAACTACTGCAGGAGCGATGTTTCAAATTCAGTCTTGCTGAAAAATATTTAAAAATAAATATTTTTACTAATTTCAGCGGAATTTAACTATCTGAAAGCTCAAGAAACGAGATAAAAATGTTATTTTATGTATGCGATAACCTAGATAAGTATATGACCTTTTTTTGAATAATTACTAAAACAGAGGCGTATCCGGGGGATAATTGGGTAATATGTATTCCTACAAGAATTAGCCACTATTTAAAACATAGTACTTCCATTTTTATAATACAAATGTATGCAACTAACGAATTAATTAAAACAACTAATTACACAGAAAGGACGTTACATACGTGTACATATATTGTACGACTTATTTTTAGTGAATGATTTTTTCTTAAAATTGTATATGTTTGTCGTTTAATATGAAATAATAATAATTATAATCATTAACGTTGATACAAGGTGTAGTGGTCCCATTTCCACTTATAATACATTACATATACAGTTTTCCAGAATACGATTGAGGCAAAGAGAAATTGACACAGCAACACAATTTTTGCAATTTTCTTTATAAATCTGGGTAAGTTACCTTTGTTGCTACATATACACAGAACATTTTAAATTTTAATTTCTAGATCCATTAAAATAAATTTCTATGTGCGCCATTGTACATACTACTTATTGAAAATAAATATTTTATAGAAGGTCATTACATAATTACCAATACCTAATTCCTAATTTTTCAATTTTATTCTTTGCTGTTTTTTGTGATTTTTGTATAAGAAATGTATGCATTTCAATGGATTATACTGGCTTAAATGTTATATAATTTACCTTCTCTGGTATTTGCCTTGCTGTCGTAAAAACACACAACTTTAGATTCGGTAGTTGCTGCATTGGACCAGCAAACTGCCAAAAGGATTGCGAACGCAAATAGTTGAAACTTTAGCGTCATATTTATGAAAAATTCTACCATAACTTCACCATCAACACTGAGGATTTTTGTCTTGCAAGCAAATACATATTTAAGTAGACCGATACTACGTCATAATCGCTTATAGTGGGGACTTGACCGTGTGTTGTGTTAATTTTTCCCATGTGTAAATAATTTATTATCGCTCTTTGTCAACTATCGGAGTTTTGTTATCGTTGATTTAAATTACTTCTTAGAAGAATATTGTTATTGCAAGGTTGCTTTTCAATGATTCTTGAAAATTGGAAATTTCTTTAACGAGTAGTTACCTGCACAAAATCAACAAAATGCTGATATATCAATGTTCAAATAAGGGAAAAGACATGACAGCGTCATTTTATGTAAATGAGTAAACCAATAAAACTTTAAATTTAAATATTTTTTAACCAGTACTATTATTCCAACAGAGGTGTTAATATGAAGAAAGTTAAGAATTAAGGCAGTAAGAGCAAAATTTGTATTGTACAACTGTTTTTGAAAACTGTGTAAGAAGTGTCTACAATTTGTTTTCGAAGTGCTAACAAAACTCATGAAAGTACAAGCACAAATAATCGAAAAGTGTCGAATTTTTATTGAAATTGAACAAAAAATTTCCCGTAAATTAAAATTTTTGAAAACACATTCATATTGATGACTAAAGTTATTTATTGAATTCAAATTATGAAAGGGTTATCTTTTTAATAATAAAAAATACATATATCAAGTTTTTTAAAAATTGATGGATGGGGCTGTCTATTTGCCATCCCTAATCAGCTGCCACTGATAATATTACAGGAAATGCATTTTTAAATTAAATATACCTAATAACTTTCACTTTTTGCAATTAAGTACATACGTTTTACGAAAGTGAAAACAAGACATAATTGTATTTATTTCGCATTATAATTTTATTATAACATACATATATGTTATATTTT
Organism: Lethrus apterus; assembly: GCA_018397195.1. Taxonomy (NCBI): domain Eukaryota; kingdom Metazoa; phylum Arthropoda; class Insecta; order Coleoptera; family Geotrupidae; genus Lethrus; species Lethrus apterus. The sequence goes on along the minus strand of JAFFZR010027472.1, from coordinate 35,468 downwards.
ATTGTCGGATTATTCATCACATTAATTTTACGGCAATGAGTAAGTCCTCGACACCAATTTACCAGAAACGTGTTTTGAAATACAAAGTCAAGGATAATAAATTTTAAGAAAAGAATCGCTAGTAATTACAATATTAAATTATATAGTTACTTTTCAAATGTAAATTAGAAAATTATTTGCTTAGTTATTTAATGACTTCAATTAAATTTTCAGAAAGACGTTATCTGTATTATTTGTTGATAACCTTAACGTTTGAACTAATTTACTTAAAACAAAGTACACCAAACAAGTTTTTTTTGAACTGAAAACATACGTGGAAATAAAAGAAATTATTTTCCTAACGGGAGGAATAGAATTGAAAATCTTTAACAAATATTTTTTTAAGCAAAGCCTAAATATTTTCATTAGACAGAAGTACGTTTAATCTCTTCAAAAACGGAATGGATACATCTTGCAACTACGAAACGTTGGCTCAGTTGGATCTTGTGACGCGCATCACTTGGAAACCAAGAATTATTATTGGTTTAAGCCGTGAAAGCCGACTTTCTAAAGTTTCATCTTGCTCACATGTTTCTGCAAATTTGTTTCATTTTTAGTTGTACCAAAAAAACAGGAAGTGTTTCGCAAACTTGGCGTCTAGCATCTCATAGTTTTATTTTCTTAATGGTGGCATAACTTAATCAAGGTCGACGCTATCTCACGCACAAATCATACCTATTTAATTCTGACATTTGACGTTTTCTAAACTAAACAAGTTTCAACTAGTATAACAAATGTGTACATTACTTGAAATTGCGGTTTAATTTAATAACAAAAAAATAATGGCTTATGTCAATGTAAAAGATTGGTCTGTGGACCAAGTAACGGATTGGTTAAAAGGTATAACATTAATTACTTAACCTGCAAATTTGTAATAATATTATTATATTTTTTTACATTGATAATTTATTGATTGATCAAAAATTGTTGAAAATTTTAGGCCTCGATAATTTAGTGTTGCCATACACAACGTCGTTTTTGAACAATGGTGTAATGGGCAACCAGTTGCTTCATCTTCGTGCAGATGATTTGGAAAATTTGGGTGTTGAAATTATCGGGCATCAAGAAATAATATTAGAAGCTGTTGAACATTTACGAAATTTTGTATGTTATTACATTTGATGTAATGTATTATTTTAGTTTTACTAATATTGTAGCATTATGAGTTAGACAAGGAAAATTTACAAATGATGGCTTTGCGATTACTGTGTGCTGCTAAGTCTTTATATAAAGAACTGGAATATATAGAGGATACGTCAAAACCATTAGAAACACACACAATGTCTGGTGTGCATAATATTATTTCAACAGTTAAACCACTTGTATGTTGGTTAACTAGGCAAGTGGAGTTCAGGTTTGATCTGAACTTTTTAGTGATTCATAATTAAAAGATCACCTTTTTATTAAATAATGTTTGAGACGATTTTTTTTTTATATAGGCCGCCATTTTTTAAAGATGCTGAATATACTGACATTCAAACAGCATTATTACAACATTGTTTTGAAATGGCTTATAGTGCACATAGGGATAGATTTTCGGAATGGCCGGTTAAGTCAATAAAAAACATATGTGAAAAGTTAATCCAGTTGGCTGAAAATGTTATACAGGTAATTAATTATTGTACAACACAAGTGTATCTATTGAATTTTCACAATATATAATACTTTTAACAGGACATGAAGGATCCCTTAATCTTACAACCAGCTTCATTAGATTTAACAACTATAAGAAAGAAAGATCAAGAGTTAGGTTTATTCATATTTCCAAGTAATCATTCTGTTCACCAAATAGCCAAATATAAACATGCTTCTCCAGCTAATCAGTCACATAAAATTGAAATAGGAGATGAAATTGTGCAAGTAATTTTATTAATTCATTTGTTAAAATTATATAACTGGTACATTTCAAGGTAAATTATCAAACTGTAGTTGGGTGGCAAAGGAAAAAAGTTGAATTACTACTGCAAGATTCTCCTCCAGAGGTCTTATTGACGTTAAAAAAGCACCCACAACATATCAAAGTCTATGGGCCAATTTATATGAAACCATATCGTCTTCCAAGTAAAAAACGGGCAACACCATATTCTAGATGGAACGAAAACCTACCGTCCCCAAGATTGTTAACTATTAAGGATTTACCACAATTGCCACCATCAAGGTGAGCATATAACAACTAAAATTAAATATGACAGTTGTGATCCATTATAGGCCTGTTATTAATTCTCCAGTACAAAAATTGGAACTTGAAACGACTAGTGATAGTGACACAGATCCACCTGATAGTCCATTGGATGAACCAAGAACTTTGTATCCTTTGAAATCTAGACCAGTATTACAGAGACGAAATACCATTACTGGAGCCACACCGACAAGTACAAAATCATATCCTGGAATTGAACAAGTAATATATCAATTAAAAATTATTCATAGTTAATGTCTTTCAGTAATGTTTTATTCATTCATTATGAGATTTTGAATATTACACAATACAATTTTTAAATAAACTTCTATTTTTACCGTAAAATAAATACACAGAAATTAAATAATAAATTTACCAAAATTATATTTTTGATACATGAATTTATTAACATATTAACATTAAATAAAGTTAATAATTAAGTGTTTAAATGGTGTGATTTTGCAGACTTTGCTGTTAAGCATGCAAATGTATCATAAGAATATTCTAAAGATAGTAATTTTGCATTAAGACTAGTGTTAAATGTACAATTATGATTTGGCTCTGTATTATTCATTATGTTATTAATGTCCCATTGTCTAATAACACCATCTATTGTCCCTGTACATAAATCACTGTCATCACTACTCCACACAATTTCAACAATTGGTTCTGCTCCCACTTTTATCTCCAACAGTTGTTTGCCGGCAATCAGGTCCCATATTCTTAGTCTTTTGTCGTCACCAGCACTTGCTAAATATTTCCCATTATTGCTATATGCAACACAGTAAACTATTCCTTTGGAACCCAAGAATAATCGCACAGGATTACCATCATTTATAGACCACATTCGAATATTCTTATCGGCTGAACCAGTGCAGAAATATAAACTATTTGAATGAAAGTCAATACTTGTTATTTCTTGCGTATGCCCAATATAAACTCTCAAAGTATTACCATTTTCTATTGACCATAATCTTGCTGTGTGATCGTATGAACCTGATATTATATACTGTTCATTTTTACTACTTGCTACACAATATACAGGATGATTATGTCCTTTATACACCATTTTTTGAGTAAAGTTGTTTATGTCAAATAATCTGAGTGTTTTATCACGTGATGCAGAAACTAAATGATTAATAACAGGCATAAAAGACATATCATAAATTTTGTTATGATGCTCTCTCAACACTACATCTTCTACCTCATCAGTTCCATTAATTTGTCTTAATGTTTTCAGAGAGCTCAAAAATATGCTTGAATTGTAACTGTATACAACAAGGCCCGACTCACAATTAATCAAACCACAATTCACATCATCTTTTACATTGTTCAGTGATACGGTGAATATAGGTTTGTTTTCCTTTTTAAGTTGCGTTATTGCATCTTGTAATTTTTGAAATAATGAGTTTGTTGCTTTGATCTCACAATGACCGTTAACAATATTAATATTTTCTTCTTCTTTTATTGCCACACATTCATATTCATTAATTTGAAACCATGTTTGTAAAATTTGCAACATTATTGTATGACAGGATTCGGCCACAAATTGCTTCAGCAATTGTATGGATCTTGCCTTTAAATTTATTACATATTTGTTCGAGCGAAATATCTGTTTCAAGCTGTTAAGATCTGGTGTGTCATTTGTAAATATACTGATTAAATTTAGAACATTTTCATCACATTTGCTTGTATCAAGTAATGGCAAATATGATTTTAAAAAATTTGTGGCTTTATCGGTGTGCCCTCTTTGACTTAATTCTAAATACAAGTGACAGAAAAGAGGCCCCGTTATGTAATGCAAATCTTCATGTTCTTTGTTTTTGTTGATTTCTTTTAACCATGAAGTAAAGTTAACAAAACTGTGATCTATTATTGTTGGATCATTGTTATAACAGCTGTACATTATTGAATTGGGCCTGCTTACCTCACTGTCCACTAACAATTCCAAATCCATTTGTTCTGGTGATATTTCCGAAGGGTTGATTGTGGGATAATTCCTTCTTTGGAAATATGTCAAAGCAGCCTGTGTTACTTGGTCATTTCTGGATTTTTTGATCTTATTCAAATTATCTTTCTTGGAATCATCCATGGTTCTCAAAGGATTCACTCCCATAATATATAAATGTTTATTTTGTCATCAATATAATAAACATATTAACAGTTTCGTTTTATGTGAGGTTATGTAAGATGATAACGGATCACTGTCGTTAAGGGAGATTACTGTACATTTAAAAAAGTCCGCGATTTTTAATTTGAATGTGAATTGTAAATGAATAAATATTAATTGTGAAATGAAATTGACTGTATTTTATTTTCGAAAATTTCATTGTATTTATTTTTAGTTTATACGTATGTACAAAAATGAAGCATCTGTGCATTCAAGTTCTTATCACATCCAGACCAACAATTTTGAAGATGAATCTACATTGTTACGTGATAAAAGTGCATCCTGTAGTAATGGCCTTGAGTTAACACCAAGACCTACAACTGTAATTGGCATAACACAGAACAAAAATGTTAATAGACAAGGATCAATAAAGAATAATGTTAAACCATCAGCAAGAAAAAAAGTAATATTTGAAGAAAATAAAAAGGTATTGAAAGATTTCTATAATTCTAATTTACTACATGAGGAAAAGAATAATTTGAAGGATACTTTTAAAATAAATGAAGGGAAAAGTTTGAGTATTAATTCTTTAAATAGTTTATCATGTACGAACGAAGTAATAAACTTTATTGACGAAGCTGAAGATTTAACAGATAGAAGTAATATGATAACAAAGTCTCAAGAATCTCAAGAGACTGAGATTGATACCGGTAGTGATATCGAAAAGTCCACTAATAAAGATGATTTATTTACAGAACTTAAAAATGTTCACGTACATAATATTATCAAGAAGTTTGATGAAAAAGTAACAATTCAAGAAAGTAATTTAGTTATCAACAATGCTGTCAGAACAAAAATACAAAATCGTTCACAAATTTCTGAAAAATTAGAGCCACCTCCAAAACCTGATCCTAGCACAAAACCTAAAAAGCCTCATGATTGTATCAATAGTGACCTAAAGGTAGAAAATAAAACTGAGATTCAAACGTGTTTAGAAGAAAAAAGTTCATCAGAAAATATTATTTTGAGCGAATTAGAAGAAACTGCAAAATCTGAATTAGTTCAGTTGAACGTAACAAAACATGGAACCTTGATATCGGAAGACCAGTTTAGCAGTTCCAATAGAAATCAAACTGTGGTGGATGTGCCACCAAAGCCACCACCAAGAACATACATCTCGGACACATATAAACCTAAATATCCAGCAAATTCTCCAAAACCGGTAATAGATATCTCCAAAAGAAGACAGTTGCTTCCAACAGATGCAAATAAGGAGAATCAATTGGAAAGGAACAAGACTGATTCGACTGATAGTAAGAAGTTATCTTGTACAAATCTAAGTGATTCAAAAATGTTTCTTAATTCGTCAAGACTGATCTCTGATATGGTGACAAAGCCAGATGTCATTCAACAACCAAATGAATCACAAATCATGAAAAAATTTGAACCTAAAGTTGTTTCAACTTCTGCTTCAAAAAGTTTTAAATCTGATGAATCGGATTCAACAACAAAAACTTGTAGTTCGATGCCAGTAAAATGCTCAAGTGCTGTTAAAGTATCTCCAACTAATTCCATAGTTCGTGCCATGATATATTCTAGTAAGGGAAAAAATGGAAGAAAGAAGAACACATTAACTGCAAGTAAGTTTTTTTTGTAATAAATATATTTGTTATATGTACACAGTTTTTAATATATTTTTTCTTAGGAAAAAGGAAAGTGAGTGTTCATGATGTTAGTCCAGGTGATTTAGAAGGTTATTTATATCAGAGATTTAGACATAGGGATGGACAGAAAGCATACTGGGATAAATTGTGGTTTGTACTTATTGGGAATCGCTTATATGGTTTTAAATCAAAAGATGCACTTAAAGCAAATGTTCTCATTTATTTAACAGGTTTTACCGTATGTGTAGCAACTGAAGTAAGTTTTATAACATGATGATGCATAAATTATGTGTTTAATTCATTTCAGGTAAAATCAAGATCTAATGCATTTAAAGTATATCACACAGGCACTGTATTTTATTTTTCTGCTGAAAATATGGAAGCATCAATGGCATGGATAGAAATGATAAAAGTGGCAACTTTACATTCTGATGTGACAAAACCTAATGATAGCATTCTTTACTCTGAGACTGACGATTCTGATTGTGAAAAACCTAAAACGCCAACTGAAAAAACAAATGAAGGTATTAAAAAATTTGGATCACTTAAAAAATTCACCTCTAAGAAATGCAATGATTCAACACATTCTGGTAGTACAAGTTTAGATAGAAAATGGTTTTTTAATAAATCTGCCAGTGCTAAAAATACAATACCTGTACCAACTGCTCAGTTCAGGTCGTATCGGAAAATTCCATCGTTGAATATGAATGTGGAAAGTGTATCAACTGGTAATTTTACGTCGCACATTCCCAATTTCGCTGCAAGATTGGAACTGCAAAATTTCCCTTCGTCACAAAATATAAGTGTACCAAATTTAAGTTTAGAACCTCCAAAAATTGATAAGATACCAAGTTCTCTGGTATCATCAAAAAATAAACCTACAAACCATAGTCATGCTAGTAATCCTAGTTTATATAATGTTTGTGAATTTAATCCTTCATTTTTTAATAAAGGACAACAAGCTCGTGAGAATTTGGCAGGGTTTGTCACCTTAGAAGAGTTAATGAACCGACAAAGTGAAGAACAAAAGTTAGATCCACACATGCAAACCAATGAAATCCCTAACAGTGAACTTATTAAACCTGACGTTGTTTATGGTGAAGTGCCAATTCGACCAAAGGATAAAAGTGTTGAAAAGAAGAAACATTTAAAATCTACTCCTAGTTTTTCTGATACAAAGAAATCTGATACATCAAGTAGTTTTTGTTTTGGAAAACGCTCTGTAAAGAAAACAAATCCTGATCCATCTGATGGAAGTACATCAACGTATCCAAAAAGTAAACATCAAGATTTGAAAAATAATCGATCTTTACCCAGAGCACATAAACTACTTGAAACTTACAATGTCAACACAGTCTTCGATACAAAACAGTATTCGGATTCTTGTAAGTCCTTAACAAAACTAGAAGATAAATCATATATTTCTGAAGTTAGTTTGCATAATACTTCTGTAAATGAATTCAACACGAATAATTTCACAACTCATTGCATAAGGCGTGGATCCATGGAGAAATTAAATAAACTGGATCTCTTAAATGTAAATACAAATAAGTTAAAATCAGCAATGCAGTATACGCCATTGGCTTTGCCATTATCTGATGACAAAGGAAAATTAAATCCCAAGCTGGCGTTTGAATTAAATTTGGATGACAAGTTACACAAAACTGGAAAATTGAAGAGCTTTTTTCACAAACAAAATGAACAGAAAAAGGAGAAAACGTTATTAGGATCACCCAAGTTACACAGAGCCATTTTTCGAAAAACAAATTCTCCAGAATCTGAATGGAATCAACATGTACAGGTACTTTTTACCATACGTTTTTTTGATCAATGATTATTTTATTTTTGACATGCTTAGTATGAGATGTTATATTGTTAGGTTAAAACTCAAACAGGTGAACAGGAAATGGAAAGCAATTCTTGTCAAGTTTTACAACACGCTGATTATCCAGGCTTGGAATATCCTCCTGTATTTGAACCGGAAACATATTCGCTTTCTGATCCACAAAGTAGTTTAACTATACTTAGAAAGCAAGGAAAAAATTAAATTAAATCTTGCTTGAACCGCCATATTTTGCATATCGTATTTAGATTATTTTATGCATACTGTATTATTTAGCTCTTAAGGTTAACGACAATAAAATATAGAATTGTGTGTATTGAACAATAATGTTATAAATTTGTCACATTAATATCAAATGGTTTAGTTGTAAGTATAATATTTGTTCTATACTGTAGTTTGAAGTTTTTTAATTTTTAATTGAAGCTTTACTAAGTTTTTAAAAAGTATTATTATATTTCCAAACATAAATGGTCAGTAATTATGTGCATTTATCAGTTATTATGATCATTCTTGATATCAAATTTTAATTCATTGAAAGCATGCAAGACAGTTGATTAACGACCAAAAATACTAATACAGGCCCTTATCATATTTTTTTTATCTCAATGAATTACTTTAAAATTTTTGAAATTTCATCTGAAACGAAAAAATTTAAAGTAAAAGTTACAATCAGGCCCAAATATGCTTTATTTTTTTTTTGTATGAATGTATATAACTTTCCAGTATATATTACCTGTAATATACTTCTTTTTATAGAATTAGGATGATTTATTAAAGGACTGATTAGGTAATAGGAAATGTATTATAAAATATAATATAAGCAATATTGTAAACAAAATAATTAATTAATTGAATAATATTCATATACGATTTTATTTATATATCTAATGTAATGTATATTTTGCCTAATGTATTATTTGTTAATCTAAATAAATGCTCTTTTTAACAAGCTTTTCTTTCACATCAAGTTTATTTTGGAAATATTTTTATCTTTTAGATGGCTAACATTATTGACGTTAGAAAAGAAAGAGAAAATATTTGAAGTGAATTAATTAATTAAAGAAAATTTTTGCGTTACTAAAATGAACGTTTTCTAACTTTTCACGAATATGTGTAGAAAAATGTGTAATTTGTAGTTTGACAATGTACAAAAGTTTCAATGGAAGGAATTTTTAAAGAATTATATTTTCTGTGGTAACATTGCCGGCTCCTCTCCCCATCATTCGAATACAAATACATGGAAGTCCACGTAGAAAATTTAATCACCATTCGAACTCGTTAAAACAATCATTGCCTTATCTATCATTTTTTTCCTAAATTCTTCTGAACAGAGTTAAAATTAAAAATAAAATGCATACCCGCCTATGTATTTACACATCCATTGATATAACGTAGTACGAAAAAATTACTCGATTAAAATAAGCGAATGAAAACAATGAAAACTATTAGGTAATAGGAAAAACTTACTATGCATCGAGGTAGGATAGTAAAATATTTCATTGTAAACAAACAACAGTTTTTGCTCCAAAAAAGGTATGAAGTTTTTATCGCACAAAAACATTTTCATTTTCTCGGTCTTTTCAATTCATACATAACATTTCAATGTGCGGAGCGTCAAATATGGGGTTACAAAAATAGTAAAAAAAAATATTCGCATTCAAAAACATTACAAACAAAATTTTGTTAAGAACCGCGATTTGTACATACGAGTAGTTAAATTTTCTACGTGGACTTAACTAAAATTGAGTATTAATTGATAAAATCGCTCTAGACTAATAAGTCTAATAACAGAATTGTTTATGGAACATGTTTATGGAACACACACACACACACAATGAAATAAAATAAAAATTATAAGTTTTATAAGATATATTGATTTCGTTATAATTGAAAATATGTAATAATTTTATTCGGAAATATTACTTTTCAGTGTTAATTAATGTTGCCATCGACATCACTGTGTTTTTTCAGAAAATATGAACCCTAAAAGAGGAAAGTACCTCAACTATCAACTTATACTGCTAAAATGATCAATAATCAAAAAAATTTTGTTGAAAGAGTTCTACTTTTCATCCTTGAAGAAATGTATCAATAGTGTGCCGTAAAGAAATCAGACTGGTAAAAACTTCATTCACTCCATTTCTTATCGTTTTTATTGAAGAAACAAATTTGTTATTATTCCGGATAACTTAAATTGCTGCCTGCTGTGGTTTCTGGTCTCTAAATATAGAAACGATTTTATAGTAACTGTAGCAGCAAAAGTTTCGTTTTCTAAAGCAATTAGGTAAAGTTCTTCTAGGCCTTTCTAGCCTTTTATTACTCTCTGATACGGCATCTATACGGAAGTCAAAACTTTTACAAAAAATCTTTTTTTTTGTAATTTTAGAAAGCTTTGAAACGGGTTTTAAAATGTTTTTTTGGGGATTTGTGTTTGAGGTTCAGCGTAAAATGTATACATCAAAATCATCGAAAGGTTTCTAAGACATTGAGGATGTTTAACAGTGTTGGGGCCCGTTACCTGCAAGTGGCTTCGATCAAAACGGAAATTAAAAACAATTAATCAATTGTTAATTATGTAAAAAGACTTGACTTGATATGAGGATCTGTATGAACGTGGAAGAAAAGGAAGAAATATTAAAGAAGTGTATTGACAAATATTAATTTATCCATTTGCACTTACCTATACAAATGGGCACTTTATTCATTATAGAAAAAAAAAAGGATTTTTAAACAACATTTTTTAACGATAGCTTTAGTACTTTTGAAGCAAATAGTAGGCAAATATATTTAAAATATCTAATTTGCGTTTTCTTTAAAATCACAAACAATTAAAATGTAATTTAGAATGTAATTACTGTAATCAGTTAATTTTTGGTGTAACATCAATATAATAGCAAGACAAACAAAACAGTACAGATGTTTTGTTCAATCGACCGATATAATCTCCATGCTATTATGTGATTTCGGCGTAGCCCTTTTCTGGACCATGTCGATCGAACGAAGCAATTAGCGTCTCCTAGCAACCGCATCTTGGCGTCGTAGAAGTGTCTGTCGTTATGGTGATGTCACTTAGGATCTTTTAAACCATTTGATCGAACTTGATTTCGCAGTTAATGTCCAATAAATTTGTGCGGTGCCAACGAGTGTCTGCAATTTTAGTGTGTGTCTTTGAATGCATGTGTTTAATTATGTAAGTATCGCTAGTTTTATACGGGTCAAAGGTATAGCGCGATAAGCTATTTTCGGAACATAAATGCATTTGGTATTGAACAAGTGACTACCCACTTGAGATTCAATTATTTATAATGTGTTAATATCTAAACCATATCAAAAATGCCGGGTGTATCAAATTATCTGGGCGCTATTGCTAACTTCGTTATTTTTGGAGCTACAGAGTCGGTTAAATTAACAAAGATGCAGTGTTTTTCCGCTGATTTTAATGGTCCACACAAAATAACAATAATTGCGCGTCACGTTTCAGAGCCAACTCGGGACTATAGCGAAAAACATTATAATACATTTTTAATGAATTTGTTCCATACTTCTCTCCATATATGGTTATAATGTAAAAATGTAAAAAACATTTACCTAGGGATTGTAAAGAAAGCACTGTTTTTTCTCGTTTGATGGATTTTATGAAGTAATGATTTTCCTATATACGGTGCCGAGGCAATCTACCGGCGATTTCTTTGGGGAGATGTAAAAAACATTATCGTCGGTATAACGGTAAAATATAATGGGCTGTTACTAATTCGATTCGAAAAAGGTGAAATAAAAGATAAAATGGAAAAAACGATATCCATTGAGATTTTTATAATAGACATTTTTTTTTTGACTATTTCTGGATAAATCTATCGTGAAACAGTAAGAACTTCTCATTACAATGGGACTGTATGTACATACATACATGGGAAGTCTTGAAAAAAAAACAGCTCGATCCTTTCTACTCAAAATCACTCTTTTTCTTACATTTTTTTACTTTGTAGGCTGATATACAATTGCAAACAAATATTACAATTTTGGAACAATATCTCTTTAGGTTCTATGTTGTCCTGTGACAGTTTCAAGATTTTGTCATGTACAGCATGCTCAAATTTTTGTTTCTTTCAAAGACGCATTTTGCTATTGAAACCTAGAAACTTTCCATATTATCAAAAATGTTCAACTTTTTTCCGCAGACAATGTAATAAGAAAGAATTGAATAATTAACTTGAAAAAAATGGAGTTAACAGAAAAGTTATCTTACAACAACTTCGTAAGGATAATGTACAAACCAACCGATCCATCCAGCTTGGGAGTAACGAGAATTTTGTTCGGTAAGTATACGAATAAAAATTAATTAAACTGTTACAAATTTTATAGATTTTACGTTTAAAATGTATATATGTATAAGGATTTGCAATTTACAACTAACAATAAGGTTTTATTTTAGATTTTTGTTTTGGATATATTTAATATTTATTTTAATGGAATTTATTGCCTCCAATTAAAACTTTAATTTTTGGTTACTTTAATCGGATTGATTGGCAATTATGATCAAAGTGTAATATGGTTGTAATGTTACTTGATTCAACGTGGTTACTAATTTAATAAAACATTTCAGGATTATTAATGATGGTTGACATACCGGAAGAAAGAGGTGGCGGCGAATTGGATATACGTTGGGGGGATCCTAAAGATTGTTATTTTCCTTTGTTTTCGCAATTAAAGCCACCACCGCTCGCCCACATGAGTTTGTTGTACGGCGTTATGTGGTTTGGTAAATATTATTCGTGTAATTAAAATACCGATCTTGAATAAATTATGGTAAACGGATTTTAGGCGCCTTGGGTATTGCGTTGGGATGGAAATTTCGAATAAGTTGTCTGATGTTTTGCGTACCTTATTGGTATATTATTTTTCTGGATAAATCCGTATGGAACAATCATAGCTATTTATATGGATTAATAGGGATATTGTTACTTGGATCATCAGCAAATCATTATTGGTAGGTTGGTTTTTTACGGACATATTTTATTTAAAAACATCTTTTTCAAATAATAAACTGGAAATATAAACTTTTGCATTTGAATGACACCTAAAATAGCAAAATTACAAACCTTTTTTTGACTTTGTCACATATTTCTTTGTTCCTTATGTTAGAAGTAAATGGTAAATTAAAAAACATTCCTTTAATATAAAAAATAGTGAATTATAAAATATAGAGAACAAAAAAAGAGACGATGCAGCTAATGCAGACACTGATGGAACGGATTGAGAAGTAAAAAGAAGCTACTACGAAATAGTAAAATAAAGAAGTGGGGAAAGAAAAATATGAAATATGAAAATGACATTTTTCTGTCAGTAAAATTGAAATATTTACTTTCCGCGATTTTTGTTCACAAACGCGAATTTTGAACTACTATTTCGGTATTTACTTTGTGTAGTACATACGTTTTGTTATTTGCAGTTTCGTTGTGCTACAAGATTTTGTGTTCGATGTGTGTTTTGCGAAATCAATTAAGTTTTTCCGTTTCAGGTCCGTAGACGGAGTTTTTGATAAGTGTAAAAACAACAAGCACGTGCCGTACTGGAATTATTTCGTGTTGAAATTTCAAATATTTATATTGTATTTTTACGCGGGGTTGAAGAAGACCGATATGGAATGGTTGGAGGGATATTCGATGGCAGATTTGGGAATGCATTGGATATTTGATCCGTTCAAGTATATAAGATGTTTGTGTTGTATTATTCAAAATTATGGTTATTTTTTTACAGAGTTATTTTCACGGGCGAACAGATCGATTTTATAATTGTTCATTGGTCTGGATTTATTCTCGATTTAAGTGTTACTTTTTTGCTCATGTATGGAAAAACAAGGCCATTGGGTATTTTATTTGGTTCGAGCTTCCATATTATGAATTCACGATTATTTAGTTTAGGTAAAAAAAACAACAGTACCTATTTAATTTTTTGAAAATATTACCCCTAGTATATATATATATTTTTTCAAACATTTCCAAAAATTTCCAAAAGTGGTTGTAGAAAGGTGGATAAATACAATAGCCTTGAATGTAATCTTGGAACTCATGTTGAATTTTTGAAATATGTATATTTAGCTATATATTTACCCATATGTATCCATCCTCAAATTATCATTTATTCAACATTATTCAACTTTATCTTTCCAAAATTAACTTTCCATTTAGATTTTCATTATTTGTAAATTATTTACCTTGTAATTTTGTTTAATTATTTCAGGTATGTTTCCGTACGTATGTTTGGCAACAATGCCATTATTTTGTGAAGCTAATTGGCCAAAGAAATGGATGAATGTAATTTATGAACAATCGAATACAAATAAAAATTCAAACTGTTTTTATCCGACAGAAAATATAGATAAAAAGAAAAATAAAATCTCATTTAAACATAAATTTGTTACCGCATTGATTATAATACACTGCGGACTACAAGGATTTCTGCCTTATTCGCATTTTATTACGAAGGTGATTTTAATTATTTTTAGTAAAGAAATATTTTGTAAAAATCTAGTCTGAGTTCATAGCGCAATTTCTTTTTGAAGCATACCATACCATAAAGATAGAAACGTTTTAGATTTTGACACTCGATCTCTCATATAAAATTATTCGATTTTTATCAAACACACCTGTATATTTTTTCTCGTATAGGTACATAATTAATTTGTAATAAAAATTAATTATTTAATGATGGATTTTTCCGTTTATAATTCTTATAAAACGAACACAATTTTAGCAAATATTTGACGAGCGCGTTTAACTCATCATAAGATATGAATTAAACTGGATTATAGTGAATAATGTAAATTTTCATTTATTACTGTGCATCAAAATTATTTACAAATCATACATAATATGTTATTTTTGGAGATGCTGAGTTTCCGTTTAATATTCCTTAGGGTTACAACAACTGGACTAATGGAATATATGGATACTCTTGGGATATGATGATTCATGCGTGGGATACTGTGCTTGTAGTTGTGCGCGTGGTGGATAACGTATCCGGAAAGGAACATTTCCTGGATCATAACGCATGGACGCAAAACGATCGATGGAGTAAACATGCTGATATGAATGTTCAGTATGCCGAATGCGTAAAAAACAATTTGCTAACCGACTTAAGACGTAAGTGATATTTTTTACAAAAAAAAAAAAAAAAACTGTTGTGAATTGATTCAGCGTAACGCCTAATAAACAACATAATTATTTCTAAAGTTCTGACAGAATTAGTTATCTTTCTTTAGCGTTCAAGGTGTTACGTTCTTAAGTCCAATCCATTTATTTTCGATTTTCGATTCCTCTATTATTTCTTCTTCTAATAGGCCCTTTAAAGGTGTTTTGGTATATATTTTGTATATTCCGTGTTTATAGCTTAGAACTTTTTATTTTTTCTTTGTTATTTCTTTTCTCTTTTCATGGGTTGTTTTTTGCATTTACCGTCTATCCATCTGAACTAAGTAGTGATCACATTGCTTATTTTTCTCCATTTTTTTGCGGAATTTTTTAATCTTATTTACCAAATGCGATAGTTTTCGTAAGCCATTACTTAAAATAAATTTGTTGGTAAAAACAAAATATCGAAAATAATAATTTGCAAATTACAACAAATTTTAATAATAATTTTACTTAGATTAAATAAAAAAAAATTATATGTGGTGAATTAATTGAGAATATTTTGGAAATGTAATAAAGATGAAATTTGATGATTTTTCTTGATGACAGAAATATAATTATATTTAAATCATTATGATTAATTTATTTTTTTAATAAAAATGGATCATTTACCTTTTATATAAAATTGGGACTTTAATAATATATCATGTTGCGTGATAAATCGTTTCATTTTAAGAGGTGTTTTCGATAAAATGAATGCACATTAAACTGAATTATTGTTATATGTTTGACAACTTTTTTGTTATTTATTTCGTTATTTTTCTTATTAGCTTAAAATATGTATGAATAAATAGTTACGTCCTAAGATATTTTAATTTGTCAGTAATTCATTAAATTTGTAATCTTCTACAAAATTATTAATTTATGGAAAAATACGTTATGAAAACAATTTTTATATTTTTATAGAAAGAATTGTTTTCTTTCATTCAATTCCTGCTTGCCGATAACATTTTTCATTATTCAAAATGAACATACAACTATACGAATGGAGCAAATATAAACGATATTTATAGCAAATGTTTTCTTTGTTACCTTTTCTTATTTTGTGCGAATGAAATTGAAATACACTACATACATATTACTACTACCTCTTGATCATAGCAATTTTTTTTTAATATATTTTTTTATTGTTACATTGTGTGGTGAATCTGAGATTGTCTTTACTGATATTAAATTTTCCTCCAAAAATGTATTATTATTTTATTACACTAAGATTGTAGTTGAAATGGAGGGAGATATTTTATATGAAATATGTTTTCAATAAAAAAATTACACACTTTACATTTACTTACAAATACTTAAATAATCGTTCACGGCTTTTTAATTGAGATAGTATCAATTTGGAGGCTTCATTATATTATTAATATTGAATGAAAGTATACAAGCCACATAATCATAAAACAACGTTCATAATGAACAGTTTGTTCAAATAAATTCAAATATTCATACATTAATTTGACAGAAATGTAATTAACCTTTGTGCCAGTCAAGGACCCAGTTTGATATTTTGAAATAAAAACTTTTTGAAAAAGTTCATGTGATAATTTTTTTGCAAGAAATAATTGTATTTATTTATAAATTTGAAAGTATATTGTGTCATTAAAATAAAAGTATGGTGGCATCAGAATTTTACATCGAAAGATAAAATGCGGTGGGCAATTAGATTATGCTTTAGTAACAATCCAAGGGAATAAAACCAGAAATGTATTTCAGCATTTTGATGTAGGTAACCGTTAGAAAGTTTAGTTTTCGGCATTGACACTGACAAATTGTAAGGCTGAACGTTTTTTGAAATGCAAGAGATGTCTCGTTCATTGAAATGAACTAGTATCGATCGATAAATAAGTGGGGCAGATTAGTATCATAAGAAGCCAACCTGTAATTTGTGATTGTAGTATCCGCTTAAAATACATATTTAAAACACACGGAATAATGCTAAAGTGTCGAGTCAATATTGTTTAAACTTGGGCGTTCTTTGACTTATCGCAAAAAACATTTTACAGATTAAAGATGTAATTTTTAATTTGTAGTTTGTGTTTTTTTAGAACTAAAGACAATAAAATATTTTACCTAATTTAATAAATTTATTTTTCATTCCATTGGAAAAGAAATTATTCTTTTAAGAAATTTTCAAAAATATACTGCATATTGTAACGTTATTTTAATGAAAATACACAAGTTTTCATAAAAGACGAATTAAGAAAATCAACATTCATCGAGATGAAAATGGGAAAAAATGTTTTTGGAGTTTAGTAATTACTCAACAGAATATTTCTTAATGTCAAAGAAATTACGTTTTTTAAATTTTTGGCAAGTTCAGACTCTTCAGATTCTTATAACAACAAAATTGCGCTTATTGCTATTGCATTTTATATTAATTAAAATTTAATCGTAATTTATTGTAAACGTTGAATTGATAGATCAGAAAACATTTATGAGACGCGTGTGTATGGGCCCCATCTGTTGGCGACGTTATCGCGTTTATCCTTTTAAACCTTAAACTGAACTTCATTAAAACGGATTTAATAACGCAGTTGGGTTTAATTATTTCCCAACTAAAGAGTTTGTGCGAAAAATTAGTAAAACGGTTAGTAAAAAATTGCGTGTAAGTAGTGACCAGAACAAATAAAACTCAAACTTTTGAATCGTTTATGAATTTTGTGTACAGTTTATATGCATGGAGAATATCCATGGATTATAATAATTTAACTAATTTATCAAGAGCAGAGCTATTAGACGTGGCAATACTACGTTGTAAAGTTTGTCTACTCCATGTGTTGAATAATAATTATGTCATAACTAACTTTAATGGTTAGGTAGTCTTGGTTCATATTCCACATTATAATTTAGTAATTAAGTAACTTTATAATACATTTTGCAATTAGACTGTATTTGATATTTCTGAATGTTGTACACTTTATGGTTATTATAAATAAAACAATTATTTTTATTTGTTTGCAACTTTTTGCTTCCAGATTAAAGTCAAGTCCTCGCCTTAGGAAATACCTAAACCAAGTTAAAAATTCTCATTAATTCAATAAGAATGAAAATAATAAAATATAAAATGTAGAATTATTTTTATATATTTTTTTTTTTCAAGTAAAAAAATTAAACACTAATATTAAATAATAATAATACTTTTCATACCGTTTAAAGAAAAGAAATCATAAAAATGTTCCTTTTTTTTAGATCGAAGGGTTATAATTTATATAGTATTTTTAGTTTAAAAATTCAATGGTAAAATATTTTTTAATAATTTCTTATTATTAATTATCGTATTGCTTCGGTGAATCACTGTGATAAAGTAAAACGTTAATGTCAATTTAACTGTTGTAAATTGTTTTAGATGCAAGAGAATTTACAAATTCGAAAAATTCTATTTCCCAGTTTATAACATCTGAAAACATATCCATATATTTAGATGTTTGGTGCTCCTTGAACGGCCGTTTTCAGCAGCGAATGTACGACCCTAATTACGATTTACTGAAAGCAAGATGGTCACCGTTTGAGAAAGCAGAATGGTTGATGCCCCTTCTGTCTGAATACAGCGGTTACAGAGCTAAGATAACTAATATACAAGAGCACGTATATTCCTGGTCAAATTACAGCGACGTTTTGTTTGTTGCGGATTTTCCGGGTAAGTCGTAAATTAATTTGTGTTTGATACCGTCCCAAGCATGCCACGAACAAATCATGAATTATCCAATGGCGTTTTGTAAATTGCTTTTGAACTCGGAATGTTGGACTAACTTAATTTGTAACAACAGTTTGTCAAATAATGTCTTCCACATTACCCGCACAATTACGTCGTCATGCGTCCCAATTGAATTTAATTCGCTCTAATTCATCAATTAATTACTTCGTATTGATTTGGGATCGGGTAGGTCAGTCGAGACATCGAGAGAAAACAAGTTTTTTTTTAATCCTACTATCGAATTTATTTTAATGGAAATGTAAAATGAATAAACTACAACTTTATTTTCATTACTTCATTTTTTTATCGTAATGGTTGCTGGTGTCCAATGTTGTTTTTTAGTATCCTAGCTGGAACCGCGTCAATTCGACGTTAGCTTTACCGATTTATCCACTGTTGCAAATGACATCATCAGCGCGAGATAATTTAAAAGATCACTGAGAACTGAACGATATGGTAATTAGGAAAGTTTATAGGAGTGATTAAGATCATCGTCATCAGTATCCTGTCGAACTAAATTACTGTTCTTTTGTGCAGTTATAAGATCAGTCAATATGTATGAAGCCGAAGTTACGATCACAACTAATGAGAGAGAGATGAGAATACCCTGAACATTTGGAGAAGAAAAATGCTGCGAAAATTGTATGGATCAGTACAGGAGAAGAAAAATGGCGAATTACCTGTATTAGCAACGTGCACTGCAAACTGACTAAAAACCTTATAACGAAGAAGAAGAAAGAAAGTTTGAAGGCAAATCGATAAGCTTAGGAAAATATGGTTGAAAATGTTAAAGGCTACATAGATAAAATACAAAGCGAAAGAAAGTAGCAGAAAGATTTCAATGGCGAAATATTTAGAACATTATTTATTTAAATTTGTCTGTAGGGTTTCCAACTTTTCTCTTTATATTTGTATCTTTCCATTTTCTTCTAACTTTTCTCATGTGCTCTCATGCATCCATCCATCCCAATCTATCTTAGAAAAAATATATTTTCCAAACTTATCCAATATTCCTTTTCTCTTCGTTTCCACATCAAAACCTCACATTTTTTTCTTGTCCACGATTCGTAATCTGGAAGTGATAATTTCTTACTGGAAGTGATTTTCTGCGCGTAGATTAAAATAATTTTGTTTAACAAAAATTAGTTAAGTTAAACATTTGTCAAGATACGTCTGAAAATCATCAACACTGATTAGAAACAAGATTGGCCCCCGAACTGAGCAAGTGCATACACTCATAAATAATTTAATTTACCAACGAAAGTTTTTTGCTGAACGGTTTATGATTAATGTTACTGTTTAATATTCGAGAGCATAAAACAAATATCTGCTGTTAACTATGAAAATAATTAAATTATTTGGAACTCAAATTGTATATTTTAATTTAAATGTTGTTATTTCCAACATTTATAAGTACAATTATTTGTGTTTGCCATATTTCCTGTTCTTAACATAATCAAAATCTGGCGATTTCGCCTAATTTCTCGCATTTAAGATTTGAATTTAATTGACTTAGTTGCGATTTAATTTTCAGGTCTGTATTTGGAAAATTACATCGTGCCGGATCTCAGAAATGTCACGCTGACAGTTCTGGAGGGCGAAGTAGAATACGAAGACGAACTTGATTCCGTTAACGTGAAATTAACGAAAGGAGATCGTACGTTTGTGCCCGCTGGAGTATTTCATAAAATATTTACCGTTAGCTCGGAACCGTCTTGTTACATGTACACTTATTTTAATCGAACTAAAGAATTGTTGAAAGAAGCCGACAGACCTGTGTCTGTGGGTAAAGGTATGAGTTCGCCGTTTCCTTTATTGGAAGAAAGGAAGAAACTGTTCGATGGTACTATGCGGATGTTTGGGTTTGTTGGAAATGCTATTTTAAATATTTTGTACGATATTCCGATGATAAGAAGGACGAGGATTAGTTAATTAAATTGTAAAATTTAAATTTATGATGTAACTTTTTTTTTATTACAATAAAATGAATGCATATAATGTATAGTTGTTTCTTGTTATTATGCAAAATATGTCTTGACCCAATGTTTTATCAGGAGTGACTGTCCTTTTTATAGGATTTTGTGGAAAATCTTTTAGAAACGCTTTTCTTAAATTGATTTTTTATAACCTATTTTAACAAATTCTTACATTTTTAGAAAACTTTTTATAAGAGAAATTCATATTTTTTTATGTTTTTTATGTTTATTAATTAAAGATGTCCATTGCGGTAATCATTTTTAGGTATATTTCTCTCTCATTCGTTTCAAATAGAAATACGTTTTCATATTACTTACAATAGGATGTAAAATCCTAACAAATAAATGTTATAAACTTGATATCGACATTACACGGACGAGCGGCATTTGCACGAAATGAATTATGTTTTTACGTCATTCTCTGAGAATGAAAATGTATCAATGGAAACATTTTAATGTTAATTTAATTTCCACGCTGAAGGATGTTTATTTGTTTCCAACTTGTATTTCTAAAATTTGTAAGCCTTATTTAAAACATAAATTGTATCTGCAATATTAAACGTAAGTGTCAAAAACGGATTTAATAACTGAAATTTGAGTGTCGTTTTTCTCATATAATGACTGTAATTTTAGCACGACAAATTAACATTGATTTACATTATATCTTTCTTGATACATTTGATTTTAAAATGAAATATTGCCAACATAAGAGATGAATCATTTTTTCTGAAACTGAATCTTTATCATCTTTATATATTATATGCTGAAATATTTTCACAAATCATTTAGAAATACTCCCTCGAAGTATTGGAAAAAATCGAAATTTAAAATATTGGCGGGTATGAAAAGTTCTGGATGGAAAAATGGACCATAGAAGTCATAGATCACTTATTTAGACGCCACTTCATTTTTTCTTTATGGGTTACATAAAAATTTTCTAAAAAAAAGAAATATGTATCCTAAAAACCGTTATATTCCAATATAGGGGATCCTTATGAAATTAAATTAACGTAAAGAATCCAAAAACGCAATAAAAATATGGTATCTTCCGGTATAATTCACATAAATAGAATATCATCAGTCGGTAACTCTGTAAACAAAATTAATAAGTTTATAACCAAGTTTATAATCAAGAGTAAAATATTATGCCAGTCGGTGCAAGAATAATTTGTCTTTTTTATTTATCGATTATTTACATTTTTTTAAATTGCTTTTTAACTGAAATTTTTTAAATTGAATGATGAACACAAAACTTTTAAAACGCTGAATTATTGTAAAGCATTTTCGGAATGTGCTTACTATTAAATGGAAAAATAAAAATTATTTATTATCTGAAACAATTTCAAATATGTTTGAAGTGAATCATAAAAATAGCTTGTGCATTGCAGGGAAAATATTTGTTTTAAAACATGGCAAACGAGAAATGCAGTAGTTAATTGGGATTTTTAATTATTCATGTTGTGGCTTATTCATTTGTAATTTGGTCATTATGTGTTGAACATTCAGCTGTATGTCTAATCATAAAACTACACACAACTGTGAATAATTGGTTTTATTTGCTTTATTTAATTTGCTCGTAATCGTAAAAGCTCTCCAACTGCGAAAGTAATAAGCAAAGACATGAAGCAAATAAAAGGACAGATAATTTTAATATTTAATGAAGGATTTTAAATTCTCAAACGTGAGATAGAATTCATAAGAAGGATAAATTGCTAAAAGGGTAAATAATTTGACACTTATTTTACATAAACATTTTAAATATTCTTTAACGAGAATATGTTAAAACAATGAATTTTGCAAATAAAGGAGCGTTGTCTTACATTTTTAACTCCAGACAGTGTTTTTTCTTTGATCCTTATGCGAAAAAGAAATATCCATTATAAAGTTGTTCAGTGTAGGGGATTGTTCTAGACATTCACATTTTTCAACCAGACATTTTATATTTCAAGTGTTCAAGTTCAAGTGCTTTTTATTCGGTCGTATTTTTAGATTCTCTATGATGTATAAGTTACGTCACGTTACGTCACACAATATTTCCTACACATTCCTTTGTAAAAATATATCTAATATACAACACCTTTTTAATAAAATAGTCAATTATATCTCACGAAGTCAGGATATGTTTCATATTTTATGTATAAACTGTTTTTTTGAGATTTTATGTTATGCTTTAAAAATTTTAAATGCTTTAAAAGGTATGTCGTTCAAGGTATGCACTAAGGGGATATTGTAGAAATTTTAAATATATTAAATGAAATAAATTTTAAATAAATGATATACATGCTACTTAATCAATTTTTACAATAAATTATCCGTTTTATCAATTCGCTCCAATGTTTATAAACTTAAAATTGTTCCATTAATTTTTATTCGAAGTTTTCATTTGAAATATTTAAACAAATGTAAACACACTAAGTCGCCAGTAAGCTTTCAGTCAAATAAAATAAAATTTCTGTATTACCGTAATAAAATTTTTATCACCTCTATTACTTTTTATTTTGTTGAAAGCTCGTAGAAAGATAAGTATGCTTTTATGTCATTTATTGAAACTTGTTTCATGTCTGATATTTCACGCATTATCTTCGGAATATATAACTCGTTGTTTTTTTTTTTATATAAAATTGAAAATCAATATTTTCTCTTATTGGAAAATGTTTTCAATACCTTAAATTTTCATATTGAATTAAAATCAGATAAGGTAACCGGCTATTATCAAATTCAAAAAACTTGCAACAGTGCAAAAAAAATTTAATAAAAACTATAATCTATATTATTCATTGTTTTAAAAATAAGAATAAAACAAATAATTATTGTTGAAACAAATGTCAATATCTGAAATATGTGATACATGATACATGCTTAAATGGTATTATTTTTTTCTCTAATGGAAATCGTGAAGATCAATACTTTTTAAAATTTTATATTTATTACATAATTATATGCATGAGATGTATTTTGTTCCGATATCGCTCGAATAAACGGAACTGATCCTTTCGCCTATCATACGAAATAATAGGTATACATACACTAGAGCGAAATGATAAAACGATATCAGCTCTTATAAAGATAAACGTCATTTTTATTACTTTGTCAAATATTATTCTTATTTAGTGTTTTTAGTTAAGGGTACTATGGCTCATGCGTCAAGAATGGGTCGGTAGGGTTTGCCGACACCTGTAGCAACTCTGCGCATTGCCGTTATTAGTTTTGTTAGGTCTACCGTAAGCTTACGCATATTCACATCTAAAGCTTAACGCAGCTTTCATCGTATCAACGTTTATTGCTCCTGCTAAAATCAACAGACGCGTTTAAGGCCGAACAAATGAAAACATATTCCTATGGTAAGTTTTATGTTCCTTTTAAAATATGAACATTTTTTTTATAATTAAATTATTTGAAAGGTTGATATATAGATTAAATGCTTTTAGAAACAAATCATGTTTATATCTTAAGTGCTTTTTGTTTAAATAAATGAAGGATTGTGATTTTTGTGACGAAGATCGCTTATGGCTTGTTCGTTTAAATTGTTTAAAACTATTCACATAAATTCCAGTTGATTAAGTACATATGCGATTTTATGTCCCATTTTTAATTTTATGGAGTCTTTTATGTCGAAATAAATCGAAACAATTTTGTTGGTTGCAATAAAGTTTTATTTGCAGACGGTTACTTTGATTCATAAATATTCTTTTTGCACCCCCAACGAATTATCGTTCCTGTGAAATACGATCGTATGTACGCACGTTTTGAAGTTTAGCATAATAATATTGCTGTATTTTTCTTCTTTTTTTTTTTTGACAAATATTTGTTTTTTATAGTCACACTCATTTTATATATTTTTAGCCACAGATAAAATTAAAAAATGTCTTGTTACAATTTTACTGGTTATTTATTTTAGTAAATACAACATAAATGTTTTATCAAACAAAAATAATAGAATCGCTACCATTTCCGGGATTGTAAAATAATTTTAGAATAACTTTTGGAGAACGTTATAAATCACATTTTTCATTTGAATCCTTGCGCTGGACGTAAGAATAAAAAATATTTTTTAAAAATAATGCAGACAAGCAAATAACTAACAATAATGTTTTTGAAAAAAAAAAACATTAATTTGAAAATATGTTTGAAAATTGTTAAAAAAAAGATTCTCACATATTTATTTTCAGTTACTTTCAGTACCAGTTTATAAGCATCATATTTTCTACAACAGAACAAAATACAGGGATACATAAAATTAAATTAATATTTTATTTTTTTATTTATTTATCAGATTTCAAAAACGAAATGTTAAATTAAATTTTTTCTTCAAATATCAGATACTAGACTAGACGCTAGTATTATGTTTAAAAGAGCAGGTGGCATCTTTCTTCCATTATGTTTCAAAATAAGTAGTGTTTACTGCTTGTAGTTTCATCTTTTCCAACTTTCAACTCCATGAATTCAATCTTCTTCCCTTACTCTTCCAGTTCGTTTCAAATCATATCTGAATAATGAAGATGATATTCTTTTTATGTTTACATCTAAGTATATTCTTTGGGTTACAGTATTGCGACATCAATTGTTTTTTTGATGCTTTATCTTGGAGCCTTTTTCATTTATTACCCGATCTCCACAAAATTTTCCAATTTCTTCGAACTTCTTCACTACTCTTTTCACTATCCTTTAACACCTGATGTTTATCTACATTCTAACTCCTTTTATATTGTGTAGTAGGACAATTTTCTTCTTTTCGGAGAAACTCCGAAACAAAACGAACTAATTAAACCAATTTAGTTTTCATAGAGGTTTCCATTATCTCGGCAATATGAATATTTCAATGTGCTTTTTTAAATTTTAAATTCTTTATTACTGGACATGCATACCTATATATCATTGTCACTCTCTTTCAGTGGGCGTCTTCGTCTTTTTATTGATTGATCATCTTCATATCAAGTTTGTAACCATTTAATTCGCAATCAATTTTTTATCTGAGACAGTACACAATGTGTTAATCAGTTACTTATGAATTTGTTAAATTGTTAAAATGTACTAGAAATTTATTAAAAGTTACTTTGAATAATGCCAAATTCTTGGTTGTAATTGCTTGAAAACTCTGTACTAAAAGTATATTTATTACGACTCACAAATATATAAAACATATAAAAATATTTTTCAAGTAATAAATATGTTTTAATATTGAAGAACATTTTAGACTTTATTTTACGATATTTTATATAATACTTTTCTTGTGTAAAATTTACATTAACTTTCAAGTATTTGTAATGCACTCCTTTTATATATAAACTTTGTACAATTCGCAATTTAGATTATCCAAATTTTCTGACGTTTCTTAATAAAACATTTTCTTTTTTATATTGGAAATTCGTTAGATGCTTCCATATTTTTACACATGTCTTGCGCCGAGAATTTTAATTTTCTTTGCGGTCTTGGAACTTCGCAATTCTGTGCCAACATTCATTTCATACTTTGTTCTTCATTCCGGCTTCAAAGAGAGATACTGAACAATCAATGATTTATAGTTCCTTACATAAATGGCGTCCTTTCAAAAGTACGGTAGTAATACTGAGATAAAGATGTCTATGAGCGTGAGTCCTTTAAAGTGACAACTTAATCTGGGTTAAATCTACACTTTGCGCTTTTAATTTATTTCAAATGTTTCCTTTTATGTTTTGTTTTTATTTGGATTTTCTTTATTTCATTATAAATTAAAGGAAGGCGCTTGGCAAGCGCAGTATTAATAACAATGCATGAGATTTTTTTTTTAAGATAAATTACTTTAGTTACACATAATTTTTTCAAACTAATAAATGCATGTTTCGAAAACAGGGGTTTTCGAAACATGCATTTATTACATTAGTATTATATTCATTTATATTTTATGCTGGAATCAGCGTTCAGATATAAAGAGGATTTGAATATGATTTGAATAACCCAGAGGCTATCATTAATGAATATGGAACCTGGTTAAAGCCACAAAGCCAGTTTATAAAACTGTTAATAGACTAGCACGTGTGGATATTGTCGTGTCACCTTTTTTATATTGCCTTTTATATTGCATCCATAATTAGCATTCCGAAAAAGCTTGTACATTTTGTTGACTTGTGTTGTTAATTAAAGCTGAACATTAATTTTTTTTTTACATACGTACAACTGGACAGTTACCGATTCAGTAGAATTTATTTGTTAAAAAAATTAAAAAATAGTTAAACTAATAAATGATCTTGGACTGTCACTATAAAATAACTTTTCAAAAATTATACAGAAAACTGCAGATAAGAAGAATATACAGAAAAGAAAAATACACGAAAGGAGATATAGTAATATATCGTAAAAAAATGCAAGTCGGTAGCTTTGCTACCAAGTATTTCAAAACTACAATAAAGGTCTACACACACCAACGCGGTACCGCGGAAGCGGCACGCGTGCGAATATTACGCGAGCGGCATTTCCGCTAGTATTCACACCAACGCGACGCGACGCGACGCGCGTCTAGCCAACTATTAAAGACAGAACTGTCAATTAATTACCTATTTGTGTTGCAACGTAAATAACGTGAATTTAACATTACATTTTTTATTTAAAAGTATAATTAATTTTTCTTCTTCAGAAGATGAACGACATGATATTGTTGACAGTTGACAGAAACTAAGCGTCAAATTCATTTTTTTCGTGCTCGCGACAAAACGCTGCAGTACCGCGCGGATTGTCGCTGTAGTGTGAATGGTTTCGTATGCCGTCACGTAATTTCATATCGCGTTGCGTTTGCGAAACATTCGCTTCCGCGGTACCGCGTTGGTGTGTGTAGACCTTTAAGCGTTAGAAAGTATTGAAAACAAAAAGATTATAGATGACAGAAAGATGACAATTCTGTCATCTATAATCTAATAAGCGTAGAAGATTCTGTATAAACTACAAGTAAAGCGAAAATTGTTCAAAGTTAAACGATATGACAGGGAACAATTCCGAAAATAAATGTCAGTGAACACAAGACGAGAGTAGTTGTCTTTCCGTAAACGTCTGAAATAATGAAGTTTAAAGTACGATAAAAGAACATAATTGGTTAATTAAAACTCCTAATCTAACAAAATTGAATACATTTATACAATGTAAATAGATGTTAATACTTTCAAAGTTTCATCGCTTTTCATGCTTTGTAAGGATTTCAATATTTGTAATATTTGTAATTAAGTAACTTAGTAAGGAGCAAACAGAACATGAAACTTAAAAGTCTTCAAAAATAACTGCAATAAAAATACATTTATGAAACACAAATATAAAAATATGTTTCGTTATCTTTTTAAAATAATAAATATATTTTAATATTTTTATTAGATAAGTAATTCAACCAATTACGACCAAGAATTCGTCAAGAAATATTTAGTTTGTTGTAAAAACGTGACATACTAAAAATATATGTTATCAATATTTATACAAGCAATGCGCAAAAACAAATTTTGGTATTTTTTGATTTTAGTTGGCATCATTTGGCACAGTTTAATCCATGCGTAGGTTATTTTCGAGTGCTGTTTATTTAGGTTTTTGTTAAGTTTTATAGTTTGTAGTTTATGTTTAGATACTAATTAGTTTCTTAAAGACATTGACTTTTATAAGTGCACTTGTATACATTTATTATTTGAAAATTAATAATTCTAACCTAACTACGCCAATGAACTTTTTCCCCCTATTCGCGCAGAGCATCTGATGACGCATCAGAGTTCTGAACTGAAACGAGCTCTAGTGGAGGATTTTAAGAGAATGCCATATAGTAAAATAACGTATCGATAAGTTTTCGGTATTTTCTCCCAGAGTAAGTCATTTTTATTCACAAAATATTTGTTTATTTGTCATTTCGACGAAGTAGTAGGTATTTGACTCACTGTTATACTTAAAAGGAACTTATTTCAAAAAGGATTTCTTGAATATAATAAAAAATATAAAATATATTTTTATTTGTATATAAGTTTGAACTGCGAAGAATTTATAACAATGTTTGCCTTAAACCCAATCTAAATAATATGTGATCTACATGGTGCGGTGTCTAGAAATCAGTCAAGTGTGATATAACTTTCAAGAAGTAAATAATTAGCAAGTTGAGTAAAGTTTCTTAGTAAATAGGATTAATTTTAACAATACACACAAGTACACATGGTTACCAACATATAAATTAATTAATAGAAAAGCTTTATTTCTGATTTAGTTTACTTTACAGAAAAAGGTAACGAAACTATAAAACAAGTGCAATAAATCAGAGCATTTAATATTAACATTTGCTACATGCTAATGTTCGTTAATCGAAAATGTTATTTCAACTAAAATCAATTAGCCGGTAATGTTCTAGTTTGAATCTGCTTACATTAAGGTTATCGCTTTTGAACCTTAAAGTATATGGTAATAGCTGCCATATAATCTGAATTCTAATTAATTGACGTCTAATTCGTACTTCCTACCTGTGATTATTAGTTATAATTAAATTAATATAATATGTGCATAAATTATTATAGAAAAACTTCTAGATTTATGAAGAGTAGGAATAATATCCTTAGAAATGTACTATTGAGAATATGGCTAGTAATGTTACCAATCGAAAAATCTTAATGAAAGCTTCCTGTCGTTATATCTGAAACCTTTGTATTTTGAACCTAATATCTCATATTTCAACATGTCGTTACGATTTGTGTGGCTGTATGATCAATTCTAATAAATAAAAGCATGCAAAGAATGAATGCAGTTTATTCTGACTTGGCAACTTGCCATTGAAATTTGTCACACATGCATTTAACGACTGGGTTAAACCTAAATTCTGACAGATATATGGATTTAAATATGCTGAAATTACGTTACGTTACACTTTGAAAGCCCAACGGACTGCAATGATACCATGCATGTATATACATACAACTCTATTTTGTATTCATGCGTGAAGTCCAATTGCGATGAAATATTTGCGCTGTGTATTTACGTAGAAGTGGAACACACATATTGATACATTCTAAGCGTTATGTTACACATTTTATATTACGTATACGGAACTAATTATTTAATCATTTTTAAATATCAGTCAACCAATCAATCAATTTATTAATCCAAAGGTTATAAATTCAATAACATAGGATATGTCAATATACACATAATACACATAAAAACAAAATAGTTTATAAATAAACACAATAGTTAAAGCTGGGTAACTAACATTATATAAGAAAAAATTATACGCCTAGTGAGAATTTGATGCAACAATTATTTTTCTTGGATGCCGCCCCTTTATTTTTAAAGTATCATCACAAAAATACTAATACTATTCTCTGCAATAAATCCAAAATTATTCTTAATGTGTTGAAAAATCATCATAATATTTTTCATTCAAACTAACTTCGGCAACTGATTTCATTTAAATTTTGAAGAATTTATTTCAGCTTTTTCAAAATGAATATAAAATATAAAATACTAAGGAGATTATTATTAACTCACCCCATCCTAACTCAATGTGAATTTTTCAACTTGATTCAAATTCATATTTAAATACATAATTTCAAAATGAACCTAACGGGTTTTTTTCGTTTCTGCATAAAGATGTCATCTCCGTCAAAAGTAATTAGTAAACGAGAATGAAAAATAAAATATTTTCCGTTAAAATGAACAACCAGAATAAAGTTTTGATATTTTTATGATAAATCGTGCCGTTGCAAAACCAACGGCCAAAACAAACACTTTATGCTTGTCGTAAATCGTGATCTAGAAGTAAACACTTTGTATTTGACAACAAACAATGAAAAACATTCCATTTATTATTATTATAAAAGTATCTATTAAATTGTATCCTACGATGCCTTAACACGAAATGGCTTTTATATATGTGTTATATCTTCGAAAGCCTTTGAGAACGAAAAATAAAATGATAAATAGATATTTTATTGACTGGCACAGAATCGATAGGTTTTTATAGGCTTTGTGACATTTTATTAGAAGACGTTTCGCTTATGATGAGTTTCTTTATAGTTTGAATACATTCTTTTATAGTTATGTCAACACTTGAACCTTTAATGATTTCTATGTTGAATTTTAATATGAAGTTCATTTTTTACATATAATTGAAATATTATCATTTAGTATGATGAATTGGAGATATATTGGTCTATATTTCTAAATTATAATTTTATTTTGTGTAATACATTTTTTGACTTTGTTATTATTGAAAATTAATTCAGTAAGTTACTCTTTGATGTTCAATATTTTAATAACTTAATACTTCTATTCTTTTATGCCTGGTGCTTTCAACTTTAATGATAGAAATGTTCTTTACATTCTTATAAATAAGGGCGAATGCTTTTATAAATCGGAAGGAACAAATAAAATAAATAAGCTCAATGAATGCAAAGAAAATTATTTGAATGAAGTTTTAAACAAATATTCAAAGTAAATATCCAATTCATTTACAAGTACGAAAGGAGCACATACCTAAACATTTAAGCTTGATGTTTATATCCAGTGTTTATTTATGTCAAATATTTACGATTTTCGACTAAACAGATTGATATTTTGAACTAAACCACAATAAATTGGTTAAAATCTAATTTAATTTATATGGTTTTGTATTCGTTAACTATTATTACCTGTGTGTTGTGCTCATCGATCATATTGAACAAAATAATGAATTATTAGCGATTTTTTTTTGTGCAATAATTAGAGCTTTCAAATAGATTTAACTCTTTTATTTTGCAATTTCCTGAAAAATAAAATATAAAATTTTATACGAATCAGACATTTAAAGCAGCCACTCGATTTTACTCATGATTTGTTCGAGATGATTTTTTTAAATACAGATGTCTTGTTATATTCGGTTCATATCGTACGTGTAAAGTGTCACGTGAGTGCAAAATAGCTTTGATGTTTTGTTAATAGGCTGTGGGAATCCGTAATTCCGCTTACTTCCAAACAATAGAATTTGCAACGTGAATACTTGGTGGTATTTAAACCAATATCATATTGTAAAGCTCAATCTCGATGGCCTGAAATTAGTAGTTCGATCCCATACACATACGCACGGGCTGTAATGTCAGTCTATAGCTACAATAATAACTCACTTATCAGTTATTATAGATGCTTTTGTAAGTTTACATATGCTATAAATGACTTTGGTACTTGTATTTAGAAATTAAAACAAAAGTGGTATGTGAAATAGGGTATTCTGGTAGGACAATATTACTAGCAAAATTAGAACATTTGAAGAGAAGGAGATCTGATTGAAAATTTCAGATGTTTGAAATATAATCAGGACTGCTCGTCTTTATAAATTATTGCGGCAATAGTTATACCACTGAATCATTGAGGCCGATGAATAAAAGCAGTTGCTTTTTCATATAATTTTACACTGATTGCTTGAGTATTTGCTTAAAATCTAAGCAAAAGCTAGAAGAAAAAGTTTTCACAAAAAAAATCAAGTCACTTCTTAAACTACTATGAATCATAATAGGAATCATATTGCTATTATATAAAAAGACGACAAGAGAGAAAAGGCGTGCGACAGAATCAGAAGGAAGAATGTGTGGAAAAGCCTGAACAGAAAAGGAATCAGCAAAGGAAATATAAACGAAATTAAAACTCACGACTCACTCTTGTTCGCGTCATATATTTAGTTATGACAATGACAATAGAAGGAAACGGCAGGCAACGTACTGTAGTCCAATCAGCTGGATGTTTTGCCTGTGAAGTTTTAGGTTAGTTTTGAAAATTGGTATATTTATAGATTTTGATGTGCTCTTTCCGAATTTTTACTTTGCCACCTCTTTTTTTTCTGATGGTTTATATATCCTGACAGATGAAACCATAAACCATGCCATGAAAGTCAAATCTAATATGTTGTCATTATGTAAGTGATTGTTGAACCACTGACAGTATCGTATACATTGTCCATAATCAGGGGGTAACAATTGTTGTACACTTGTCACTTTGTAAGGGTACATATTCAAATCAAATTTCAATACCATGCGACAAGTAGAGTAAGCAACACCTGTAAACCATTATTAGGAGATAATGACTTATATTATACAGTTGGTTTTTAAAATGTATTATCTAAAAATAGATAAAAGCTCACCTGATTGTACACTTAATTTTCTTAATGATTTTTTGGGACTTTGTTCAATTCGTTGTCGTAAATCATCGACAACTTCTTCTGTACGAACTTTTGGGCGACCCCCTGCAAATGCAGTTATCAGCTTCAAAGTGAGAAACAATTCGTTGCTTGTGCTGTACAAATATTTTGTGCGGTATGTGGACATCAGGAAATGCTTCTTCGAATTGTTGCAAACATGATTCTAGTGAATAGGACCAGTTTCCATCTTCATTACGCACACCACTCCGATAGTGAGCTTTTAAAATGAAGGCCTTTTGTTCTTCAGACAAAGGCATGTCTTCAGTAATATACAACATTAAATTAATACAACATAACCCTTAATGTTTTATTTTACGATTACCTGAATTGAACACAACACAGCTCTCGTTCTGAAAAGAACGGTTTTTATGAAATCTGCTTGCTATGTAAAAAAAAAACTGAGGGCAAAGAAATAATAAGAGAACACTACAGCAGCACGAATCGACAACGTAATAAACAACGACGCCAGCGCAGACTACAACGTACAACCGGTGCCAACGGAAGATAATAAAATTTATTAAATTACGTGGCGGGAGTTTCAACTTGTCTTCCTTCTTTTTGGCTCATCCTGTATACAGTCTGTTTGATTTTATGTGTCACAGTAAATATCTCTGTTGTTGTATGAATTGGTAAAAAAATGTATATATGAAAGTTATTAGATTATTTATTCTTAATAATGTGTTAAAATCAGAAAAACAATTGAACACCAAATAATGAAAAGTGAAAGTGAAAGTGCAAGTAGTTGAAAAGGTAGTGACGGCAACATTGATATACGGAAGCGAGTCATGTAACTAATAAAAATAAAAGCCGAATCAACGCATGTGAAATGAGGTTCCTAAGAAAGATACAAGGAAAATGGTAAGAGATCGAATTAGAAATGAACTATTTAGAGAACAATTTAAAATAAAACTAGTAAAAAAGAATAATGCAAGCAAGACAACTGGAATGGCAAGAATATAAAGTAAATAATATATCAAAAGTCAGATTCACTAGAAGAGTTTATGAAGTTCCAGAAATAAATAGGAGAGGCAGGACACGAAATCAATATTCTTTAAATTTTCTTGATTTATTTCTTCATATAGGTAATTTACTTTATCGAGTTTGTTCTTTAAATTTTCTCCCAATAAGACTGCAGATATTGAAAAATATGGAAAAGCTAGTGTGAAAATAGAGTAGATAATAATGAAGATGGCTTTGACAAGTTTTTTCAAAGCGTTTTTTTACGGACCCTACTAGTTTTTAAAAAACATACATTTTGAATCTGCATATATGTTCTGCATAAAATCAAATCATGTAATTAGTTGAACATAGAGACCATGGATAAAAACTACAACCGCCATTTTCTAAACCTTTTTCTGTTATTAAAAAAAAAGAACGCTATTGAAATATTTAGTACGTTTAAATATTTAATATAATTAGTTTCCATGTTTTTTTTTCAATTGTTTGTCAAATTAATAGGTATATAACTGATAAAAATTTATTACCTCACTTAAAAACAAAAATCTATACAAATCAGTTTACAAAATAAACTTTCAAATAACCAAGTTGAAAAGGAGCTAAATTAATGCGAGTTTGTTTAAAAATTATTCGTTTCCTAAAAATAAATTCTATTGAAACATTACGTTTGGTACGTTTGTATCATAATATCATAAAACATGACTGAAAATTTATTGTACCATGTGTTTTATATATTTTCTGGTAATAAACTTCTAACGTTTTATAAAAAAAATATGCGTAATTTATAGGTTACATGGCTCACTATAAGATAATAAAAACGTACAAATATTATCAAGCTGTGCCGTTTACTCGTCCTTTTTAACTGTGTGGCCAGATAAATCTTGTTAGGTATATGACAAAGTTTGTTAAAAGCTTTAACTTTGGGGGAAATCCTATCAAAGTGCTCTTTGAATCTCTGGTTTCTCTGTCTGCAGTTGTCAGAGATACGCAAATAATAATCTTGTGGAAAATGTCAAACATTTTAAATGCATGTTTTTTAACAATATTTTAATAAAAACTAATACAAGAAAATAGTAGATACAAATGGTGTTGCAAGTGACTATTGCAATGTGACCCGACTCCCAATCGAGACCCGACACACGACTCCATACACCAAACGAGGTGCGTCTTGTCAGTCATTAGTCATTACCATTCATTAGCGGATCGGTCGGCGGACGGACCAATCCGTCGGACCGATCCGATAATGAATGGCCGGCTTTACAGTGTTTTAGTTAGGTCTGTACGATACTTTCTTTTTATTTCTTTTAATTGTATGCTTATACAGTGAGATCGAAAAAAAGATTAGTCAAAGTAAGCCATGAACAAAAATCGGCATGTCTTTACTTAAACCACTATTTATTTCTTAATGTCAAATTGACGTTTGTCAAAAATGTTCAATAGGAAAGTGCTCCTGAAATTCGTCATAACAGGCAACGTAAGAATATTGCCATTTACCGTTTCCTGTTTCATTTCCATTTCAAAAATAGAATTCTAAAAGAAAAGCTTTGATTTGTTTGGACAACATTTTTGACAAACGTCAATTTGACATTAAGAAATAAATAGTGGTTTTAGTAAAGACATGCCGATTTTTGTTCATGGCTTACTTTGACTAATCTTTTTTTCGAT